>JASDQU010257672.1:0-15857 GCA_032191745.1 Picea mariana | reverse complement strand
AGGAACTGTGTGGGGCCATAGCGGAGTCAGCTAGTGGACAGGTGGCACACCTTATCGGAGTTTCGTGGTGAGAAATCCTGAAACATTCGCATTAGGATTCACGATATTGCGAATTCCGAAATGCTGATGAGGTGAAGCGGCGATTGAAAAGTCAAACTCACGCGTGTGTCGGAGTTTTAGCATATCGGGACTCAGGAGTCGAAGAACCGAGTTGCTCGACATCGCGAGTGCCGAAATCACGATAAGGAAAATCCTGATAGGAGAGGGAAAGGTCAGCGTTGACTTGTGTTGGGTTTCGAGGGTTCGAGATCCAAACGCTAGACCTTTAGATTCGCGAAGTCGCAAAGTCCGATCTCCCGATTTGTAAAGAAGGGGGATCCCACGAGGATTACTGTGGGTGCAGATTTCCCAATAGGGAAATAGAAGAACGTTCAAGTTCTTCGGGCCGTGTGAAAGGAGAAGATCCTGTGAGCGTACGTGCTTGCGAGCACGTGCTGCGTCAGCTTGGTATCAGAGCACAGAAAGGTTCTTTGCTTTTTGTAGCAGGGAAGAAAAGAATTCACCATGCCGCCGAGAAGAGATAGGCAATCACCTGATCCAGAGGATAGGGAAATGCCGAGAAGAAGAGGCAGGCAGATGACAGATCCAGTTATGGAGAGACAAATGCGTGATCTCCGAGCAAGACTCGAAGACATGGAGACATCGCAAAGACGCACAGCCAGTGCGGGGGATCTTAGTGATTTCGAAAGAGAGATCGAGGCTGAACATGAAGAAGAAGTTGCAGCCGAAGATGCATCAAACGAGCATTTGATCAGAGCTATTGCCAGGATGGGTGCGAGAGCAAAGATGGACATTCCAGTTTACGAGGGAAACTTGGATGCAGAGGAGCTTCTAGACTAGATTAGAGCTCTGGACACATACTTCGACTACAAAGATGTCGAAGAGGACAAGAAAGTCAAGCATGCTGTCATAATATTGAAGGGACATGCAGCATTGTGGTGGGGTGAACTACAAGCTGACAGACGCTGCAAGGGCAAGAAGAAGATCAAAAGCTGGGACAGAATGATCGCCAAGATGAAGGAAAAATTCATCCCCAGAGATTATCAAATTACTCTATTCAAGAGGATGCAGAACCTGAGACAGAAGTTGATGATAGTGAAAGAATACACTGAGGAATTCTATAAACTGAACATCAGGGTAGGTCATCGGGAGAGTGATGATGAAAATGTTGCCAGATATATGAATGGCCTAAGATATGATATCCAGGATGAGATGAGCATGGTTACCATCCGAACGATGTAAGATGCTTATCAGATGGCTCTGAAAGCAGAAGAGAAGCTGAGCCGAAAGTAGGGTCAAAAGGGTCGAGGCAGAAGTCAGCCAAGAGGCAAGTCAGTTGCCTAGGATAAGTATCAGAAGCCCAAAGAAGACTGGAAGAAGCCTCAGACTCAGATAGAGAGAGGTGGCAGTTCACAGCGCGGACAACATGCTGAACAGTGGGGGCAGCATACTGAGCAAAGAGGAGATTATGCTGACAACAACACTTTTCCTCGTACTAGAGGAAGAGGAAGAGGAAGAGGTGGAGTCATTACATGCTTCACATGTGGAAAGAATGGGCACAAGTCTTACGAGTGTCCAGATAAAAAGAAGGAGATTGCAGAAGCTCACATCGCCAAAGCACAGAGGCGGGATGTTGAGGCAGAAGACGCTGAAGGCGGAAGATCGTTGATGATGCGAAAAGCTCTTTTGACACCCAAGAAGGAGGTGGAAATTTCAGTCCAAAGGACCAGACTTTTTAGGACTTCTTGCAAGACCAAGGACAGGGTATGCAAGGTCATTGTAGACAGTGGTAGCATGGATAATTGCATTTCTACGGAGATGGTAGAGAAGCTGGAGCTGGAGACGATTGATCATCCAAGCCCATACAGAATTTCATGGCTACAGAAAGGACATCAGGTAACTGTCACTAAACAATGTTTGGTTGAATTCAAGATAGGTGGATATAATGATAAGATATTATGTGATGTCATTCATATGGATGTTTGTCATCTATTGCTAGGTAGACCATGGAAATATGACAGGAATGTGATTCATGATGGGAGAATGAACACATACACCCTGGAAAAGAATGGGAGGACACACATGTTGCTTCCAATTAAGGATAAGGATGTGAAGCCGGGGGTAAGCAACATAGTACTTCTCATGAGTGGGAAGGAACTTCTTACAGAGGTGAAGAAGAAGGAGGATCCACAGTTCTTTGTGGTCAGAAAACCGAAGATTGTTTTGACCAGCACAAGAGTGGATGATTTACCAAAATAAATTCAGGAACTGCTAGAAGAGTTCATTGATATAGTAGTGGACGAATTACCTCGTTCGTTGCCACCGATCAGAAGTGTGAGTCATCATATTGATCTCATACCAGGAGCCAGTTTGCCAAACAAAGTCGCGTATAGATTGATGCCGCAAGAGAATGAAGAGGTTAAAAGGAAAGTCCAGGAGTTGTTGGACAAAGGTTTGGTCAGGGAAAGCTTGAGTCTGTGTGTTGTTCCAACAGTACTCAGTCCGAAGAAAGACGGAGGCGAGAGGATATGTACTAACTCGAGGGTGATTAACAAGATAACCATCAGGTATATATTTCCATTGCCGAGGATGGATGATCTGATGGATTTCTTGAGCGGAGCAAAGTATTTTTCAAAGATTGATTTGAAAAGCGGATATCACCAGATTCGCATGAGAGAAGGTGATGAATGGAATATAGCATTCAAAACCAACGAAGGGTTGTATGAATGGCTTGTTATGCCATTTGTCTTAACAAATGTGCCGAGTACCTTCATGAGGTTGATGAACGAAGTCCTGAGGGATTTCATCGTAAAATTTGTCATTATATATTTGGATGACATATTGGTTTACAGTAAGACAGTGGCAGAGCATCTGAAGCATTTGGCTACAGTGATGCAGAAACTACAGTAGGAGAAGATGTTGATAAACATGAAGAAGTCCTCATTCATGAAGACAGAGCTCATTTATTTGGGGTTTGTTATTTTGGCAGATGAGTTGAGGATGGACCCAGATAAGGTGGAGGTAATCAAGAATTGGCCATCACCGAGTAATATCTTTGAGGTGAGAAGTTTTCATGGATTGGCTAGTTTCTACCGAAAGTTCATCAGGAATTTCAGTGGAATTAGCGCAGTGATGATGGATACAGTGAAGAAAATACACAAGTCTTTTCACTGGACTGAAGAGGCTGAGAAAATTTTTAATCTGTTGAAGAGGAAGATTACAGAACAACCAGTTTTGGTGTTGCCAGATTTCCGAAAGACATTTTAGGTGAAATGTGATGCCAGCGGATTTGCAATCGGGGCAGTCTTAAGTCAAGAAGACAGACCGATAGCGTATTTCAGTGAGAAGTTGAATGAAGCGAGAGTAAAGTACTCTACTTATGATAATGAGTTTTATGCTATCATACAGGCATTAAAGAAATGGAGGCATTACTTGATCCCAAAAGAATTTGTCTTATACAGTGACAATCATGCACTGTAGTTTGTGACTCAACAGGAGAAGTTGAATCAGAAACATGTCAAATGGGTTGAGTATATGCAGAATTTCACTTTTGTGATTAAACATATTTCTGGTACTGCTAACAAAGTTGTTGATGCTTTGAGAAAGAAGTGTTTGCTGTTGCAAGAGGTTAGAGTCAAAACGTTGGGTTTTGATGATCTCAGGGACATGTACGCAGATAATCAGGATTTTAAAGAAGCGTATGAAGTAGCTGAGAATCCAGTTCTTAAAGACAGAAGCCAGTGGGCTGAATACATGATCCAAGAGGGATTGTTGTTCAAAGGCAATCAACTATGTATTCCGAAATGCTCCATGAGGGAGAACTTGTTAAAGGAGAAACACAGCGGAGGATTGGCAAGGAACTTTGGTCACGACAAAACATTCGCGAAGCTGAGCGAGTCATATTTTTGGCCAGGAATGTGAGAAAATGTCAAGAGGTTCGTGGACAGATGCAGAATTTGCCAGCATTCGAAGGGAAGGAGACAGAATGCAAGGTTTTATCAACCATTACCCATACCAGAGAGGCTGTGGGATGCGATAAGCATGGATTTTGTATTGGGGTTGCCAAGAACACAAAAAGGTGTTGATTCAATCTTTGTGGTGGTGGATAGATTTTCCAAGATGGCACACTTTATTCCATGTCAGAAGACCAGTGATGCAACTCACATTGCTAACCTGTTTTTCAAAGAGGTCATTCGACTTCATGGTTTGTCGAGGAGTATAGTTTCAGATTGAGATACGAAATTCATAGGGCATTTTTGGAGGACCTTATGGAAGAAGCTGGGAACTAACTTGTTGTTTAGTTCAGCGTATCATCCTCAGACGGATGGACAGATAGAAGTGGTCAACAGAAGTCTGGGAGACTTGCTAAGAAGCTTGGTGACAGAGCACCATAGCCAGTGGGACAGCATATTACCACAGGCAGAGTTTGCGTATAATGATTCAGTTAACAGGAGCACAGGGAAAATTCCATTTCAAGTTGTCTATGGCATGCAGCCGAGAGGAGTTTCTGAACTGAGAGATTCAGAATAGACTGCGACTAGGATCGCTAGTGCAGAAGATTTTGCAGAGGCGATGAAAGAACTTCATAGCCAGGTGAAGCAGCGACTACTGGATTCAAGTCACGAATATAAGCGCAGAGCCGATCAGCGGAAGAGACAATTTCAGTTTGAGGTTGGTGATTCGGTTCTGGCACATTGGAGGAAGGAGAGGTTCCTGAGAGGAACATATAATAAGCTGAAAATGAAGAAAATTGGGCCATGTAGGGTCTTAAAGAAGTTTGGGGCGAATGCTTATGATATTGAATTACCCGATGGGATCGGAATTTCTCTGATATTCAATATCTCGGATTTGTACCCCTATAGAGCTGAGGAAACAGGGACTGGAACTAAGCAGCCAGTGATCCAGTGGACAAAGCAGATGCCAGTTGCAGAGAAGCCACAGATGGAGTGCATACTGGACAAGAGAGTGAGCAAGAGGACCAGGCGAAAGAAATACTTTGGGTATCTGGTCAAATGGAAGGACCATCCAGTTGAAGATGCCAGCTGGGAGAACGAAGCGGAGATCCAGAAGCATGGACATACCGTGCGGGAGCTCATGGACAGGAGCCCATAAAAATTTTCAAGCGAGGGAGTATGATGCAGGAGCATCTCCCACATCAAGCGAGCCAGCGCGGAAGCACAAGATAGTTGGAAAACATCCAGCACAAATTTTTGAAATTTCCCTTGAAGTTGATGCGTCGAACATAAATGTGATAATTTAATGAAGTGCACTTGTATAATGTAAATGGACCTTGAGTGGATTGCTCTCGTCCTTAGTAGGTAGAAGGCATTTAAAGTAGTTAATGCAGGTAGATAGAATTTAATTCTAGATTAGACAGTTTTAGAGCGCAAGAGGGAAATGGGATATAGACACCCTCATTGTGTATTGTATCATTAGAGGGAAGATTGGAGAAGAGCATGCAGAGAGCTGTGTAGAACACCCATGTACAGATATTTGAATTAATAGAAGAGTTTGATTCAAATTCATGGTTCTGTGTTTGTTCTCTGTATATTGATGTTGAATGATATGTTCTGGAATGTTTGCTTCCTTTTATACATTTGTTTTATATGTTGTGTATATGATTTCATGTTTGAATTGAAGTCTGAGAGGAAGAAGGAATGAGTTTCAATTGTTTCTCTATCTGAGTAAGAATTCCTGCAAGGAGTGCAGTTGAAGTGTCCACAAGGAGTGCGTCAACAAAAATTCAGGGTTGCGTCTTTGAAGCTCAGATAGTTTAGCTTTTGTTCTCATTCACCCAGAAGTGCAGTTGGGCATGGGAGCCATGCAAGGAGTGTGCAGACCAAGAGAAGTCTCAGGGTTGTGAACCTGAGTTAAGTATTAGAAGACAGCTACTGCAGGTGTGCACAGAGTCAGAAGAATTCGACACTTAGAAGTGTTTGAGAGTTGTCGCAAGGATTGCGTGCAAGGTTCTTCTTTTAGACTCGACGTAGAGTCGTGGGAAAATATCAGGAGGTATAGAACCTTCGAGTAATTGTCAAAAGAAGCACAGGGAACTTGTGCCGTGAAGTGTTTAAACAAGCGTCGTAAGTTCGCACCACAGACAGACAAGTTGTGAAGGAACGCTTGTTCGTTCGCAGAAATAGCCAAGGAGGGACGGACAGTGAGTATTCTCCGAGGAGAATCCATGACATCCCATGAGTAGTTAGATCTCACAGAGGTGCAGGGGAGATACGGCGGAGTATTCCCAAAGGGTTGAAATCTCAGGAGAGACAAGACCATAGATCCGAGTCACAAGGACTGTCGGATTTACACGTGGAATCGTGTATCAGGGTTTCGTGGGTTGAAGTCTCATGAACATAGCAACAGGAATCGCGATATCATGATACGCGATATCCCGACAGCCAAAGGAACCGTGTGGGGCCATATCGGAGTCGGCTAGTGGACAGGTGGCACACCTTATCAGAGTTTCGTGGCGAGAAATCCCGAAACATTCACATTAGGATTCACGATATTGTGAATTCCAAAAATGCCGATGAGGTGAAGCGGTGATTGAAAAGTCAAACTCCCGCGTGTGTCGGAGTTTCAGCATATCAGGACTCGGGAGTCGGAGAACCGAGTTGCTCGACATCGCGAGTGTCGAAATCGCGATAAGGAAAATACCGATAGGAGAGGGAAAGGTCAGCATTGACTTGTGTCGGGTTTCAGGGGTTCGAGAACCGAACGTTAGACCTTTGGATTCACTAAGTCGCGAAGTTCGATCTCCCGATTTGTAAAGAAGGGGGATCCCACGAGGATTACTGTGGGTGCAGATTTCCTAATAGGGAAATAGAAAAACGTTCAAGTTCTTCGATCCGTGTGAAAGGAGAAGATCCTATGAGCGGGCGTGCCTACGAGTGCATGTTGTGTCAGCTATCAATCTAATACAATATTGCATCAAATTAATCAAACTGCAACCAACCATGCTCTGTAAAACTCGGGCTCATGCAATCAAATAATCATAATGCATATAGTGGATGTATTTTCTACAGTCATCCCGTTTGCAATAACCATTTGGCTGCAAAAGAACTCATAGTTACAATGACCATTTATTCGTTGTGTAGAAACACCATACACACAAATGTAGTATGTGCGAGCATCATTAAGAAATTGTAACCAATGCCAAGCTAAACATCCAAATAAACTTTAGTGCAAAAAGACAATGACGATGCATCAACCAATCAACCAACTCAATGTTGAGACTATACTTGGACTTTCATAACAATAAATAACCGACCCAACATGATGTGGCAACCACACATACCCACGCATCGACACACAGAGAGGTTGTGACCTTCTCAATTAAAACAATACTGTATTATCAAACACAAAGAAATCGACTGTGTATTTGGACTGCCCAATTAACGATGCAGGGTTATCCATTGTAATAGCACAGGAAATAAATAGATATCAAACCAACAAAATCGTCATATGACCAACTAGGTGAGTCTATACCCAATTTTTGTCGACAATACACAACCATCCAACAATAACCAAGCAGTAAACCCGACAGGCCACACCGATCTTCTATATCAACCCTCAAACCTATAGATTTAAGGGTTTTCTCTATGACCAACACAGGGAAAGCTAGAGTCGACTCCTTCCAATGGTGAAAACTTTCGAGACCAATGGTGCATACATAGAGATAACCACAACTTATTCGTGGACAGGTAACAAACTCCGTGACAGGAGGGATATAACAGAGGAGCGGGGCTCCAACATAGCCAATAATGATACTTAAAACATGCAAGTTATAACCCTCGTGTCTCTCCAGTCAAACAACCACAATGCTGAAGTGAAGACAGGATCAAGAAACAACAAAATAACCCACTACATGACCTTTAGTGGTTGAAACAAACCAATGCTCAAGTGAACAAGACGCAGTGACACAGAGTGCTTCCAACCATTAAAACCCATAAAAACCAAAGACTGGACATAGCGATACGAATGCATGAGGACAGCCAACCACCCAAGACCAACAAAATCCCTCCAACTGAACCAACAAGGATAACATAGATCCCTTATGGCTGCTAACACCCAGGATGACCAATAACACTATGAATTCAATATTATTGTAGAAAGAACCATCAACACTTCATTCCAAAATCACAATTTTACACAATTGCAATAGTTAAGGAAAGCACAAACCAATACACCCGAGCCATTAATCATTTCATAACCATATTAGACTCATGAATGGCCAAAAAAAGACATACCTATAATCGAACACCTTAAAATGTGAGCTAGCCAAGCGGTTCCTCTCTGCTAATAAATCATAGCATAACCACAACAACAAGGTTGAACAATAGATCGACTAGGGTGGTGACCAATGAAAGGAGTAAGGGTGACATGCAGTAAATGCACATCGCTTCCACCCACAATTCATTAACTCATCAATACATGCCAACAAGCTTTTCATTATCAGCATTAATTTAAACCCTGTGTTGAAATCTGCGTCTATTACTTGTCAAATGCGCCATCCACATCATATCTCCCATTTCCAACTTGACCATATTACATATCAACTATATAATCCAATAAACCATGTATCGAATCATCCCAATAGCGCGATCCACATCAACTCATGCCATAACATATATCATTTATATAACTCAAAAAAAATCGCATAGCTACTTATTTAATAGCTAGGATAGCAATGACTCATTTAAAAATCGATGCATGTAGCATAGTATATAGCATGTTTTAGTTTCTTCCTTTTGCTTTTATATTGCCTTTTGTTATTTCCAATCGCTTGTGTATGTCATTGCTAACATGTTTATTATGCAGGTCTCTTAGTAATAGATCCAATAACAGATTGCAGTGATAGCAAGGATAACATAGACTGTTGTGAAATAAAACTTGAACCTAGAGAAGCGAAAAAAACCATAGAACATGCCTTATCTATCACCAATAAAACAAAATTATTTCACCATGTAAGTAATGTCGAATAGTAGAACAACATCAAATAAGCACCAAACCTGATCTCCAATCTACAAGGGGGTCCCACCTACTAGTATTATCTAGATTTAATAATAATAGGCTTTAGAAACACTTTGCGAGCAGAACTCCGTTGCGATTTTAATCGTCAACAAACTAGCGAATCCACAGGGAAATTTGTTTTCAACAGATTTGGAACTCAAAACTCATGGTTTCGTGGACCAAAAACAACAGGTCAAGAATATATAATCAGGAATATCACTCAACAAGGGGAAGTGAGATGATTTAATGGAAAGATGACCGGGAATTTGGGAATAATTCATGAAAAATGTTAAGTATGAGGGGATTTTAGCCACTGTATGCATAATTACTCAACCAGAATCTTCTCTCAACTTTTAGGAGAAAGGAAAAAAAAATAGACTTTCTCTTAAAATCTTAATGGATGAAGAAATGGCAAGAAGAAGCAGGATATAACCAGTTCTTTACAAGACAACAGAGGAAATATATAACAATTTCAAGGGTCCTTCAGAGGAGACATCATAACAGTTGTGTAAGATTTATTGTTATTGAATAACAATGCTTTACATGAGTATCACTATGGTAGATTCAATCCAACGTCCTATATTGACCAAACAACTAAAAGACGGTAGGAAGTAAAATGCAGAAATTAAACTAGCAGCAATAAAAGACAGAAATGAAGAAGCGGAAAGAAAATTTTTGAAACAGAAAGCAAAAATCAAAATACTGTAAAGCAGAAAGGAAAATAGTGCAAAAATGAAAGCAGAGCTAAGATACTAATATACAAAAAATCATGCCCGCAAGGGTGTAGACCGATTGGCAAGTGTCGTGTAAATGGAAGGAAATATGTAAAAAGAGGTCTCAAGATCTATTCTCACCCCGATTTACCCGGAGGGCGTGCTTCCTCCCTAGGGGTTATAAGGTAGCCGACGGGATTCGACCCCGTGTCACGCGAGTATGATACTGTCGTTGTTACCGATTCCCCTAGTAACAATATATATATACAAAAATCCAATCAGCGTTAAAATTTTTCATGCTAGTCCCTTGCAATATTTCAAGCGAGGACTGTTAGTGTTGTAGGAAAACAATTGCTTCTGTAAATCCTTCAAAATGTAAGAGTTAGTGTCCAAGACAAAAGCAGTTTGGAAAGGACCCAACACTTGGAAATCTGATGTAATTATCATCCCCTTGACGCACACAATTAGATCATCAAGATAGAGATGGAGACTGACCAATTCATCGAGGGTCGTGTGCATAGGCATTTTAAAAGCGGTACCTATATCAAGTAAGATAGAAATCTAGCATTGGTAAGACATGGTACCCCAATAAGTGATAAGAGTGGTTTTGTGAACATTTTCCCCTTTTATCTTGATTTTATTGTAACCCGAAATTTCGCCAAGTAAGGGATTCAACTGTAACAATACAACCTGCTGCGGAATCATGCTTGTATTGAGGGGGGGGAAGGATTTCTCATAATATCCTGATTGAAGGTGTGAATATGAATGCAATTTATAACATGATCTATTGTCTTTGAAGAAGGTACCCAATTTGGAACCCATTCAGGGTGGACTAAAAAAATAATCCTAGACCTTAAGAAATTTCCCAACTCCTTTTGAAAGGGTGCTTCCAGTGGAGTTAAAAAGTTCTTGTTTTTTCCTAGCTAGTTTCATAGTATGTTGAACAAGACCAGGATTGAAACCACGAAGATCCTCATAAGACCAAGAAAAAACCTTTTGAGATTCATCGAGTAGCTCGGTGGACCTCATCTCTTCTTTATCAGAACATTGGACATTTATTTTAACATTCATTAAAGATTTGGGTGTCCTAATGTTCAGGGGGATGGTTTCAACTACCTTCCTTCATAACTCCTCTTCTTTCTATTTTTGTTTATTGCCTACATCACTCAATGAAAACGAATTCTCAAGAGGATTCAAGCCCTCAAAAATTTTATTGTTTTCTATGGATATAATCTCCTCGGGCTTAAAAGGTTCTTCTTGAATGAAAACACAATTTCTCTCCTTCTTAGGGAGGGCCTGCCAAGATTCGACATTTTGAATTATATATGGGTGATATAGAGATTGAAAGGAACAATCGGGCCTATGAGGTGAAATTTGTTGATTAGGAGAAGCTGCAAAGACTGCTAACCGACCAGCCATTTAATTTAACTCCCTCTTAACATGAGTGATGTTGAAGGATAAAAGGTTTGATATAAGCTCCAAAACATTTTGGGAGTATCGTTCCATCAACTTGTTGCTAGGAGAGAAGACTTTTCATATCAAGTTCACAACGAGCTCAGAATCTCCAAAAAATGAAAGGTGACCACAACCAAGATTAAGGGCGTTTTCAATGCCTAATAATAAAGCTTTGAACTTAGTGTCATTGTTTGTACAAGCGAACTCTAACCTGTAAGACAAATTATAAATTCTTCCTGCAGGGGAAACCAAGATAACTTCAGCCCCATTTCCTTCATTAGAGCTTGAACCATCAAAGTGCATATGCCACATATCATCTTCTAAATCAATTATTTCCAAAGTAATATTATCCTCCTCAACAAATATGGATTACACTCCTAGGTCCTCTTCAATATAGTTTACGCTAGATTGCGGAACACTCTCTATGTAGGGTGAAATTCTTCCCTCTCTAAGGACTATAATGTTCTTAGCATTCTGAGGAACGGATAAATGTGTCATATCGAGTGAGAGGTATCCACATGTTAAGGCTTTCCAATCTCTTCCCAAGATAATTGAGTAATTTCTTACAGGCATATCAATGACCTGAATGATGAGGGTTGTCCTTATCTCATGATGAGCGCATAAAACCAAGGTTACATCTTTAATCTCGCCTATGGTTGTTTGTTGTAGACTATTATAGGAGAGAATTCTTCTGACGTTTTCATTGGTACAAGACAAGCCTAGATCTTCCATAATAATCTTTGACATCACACTTGGGCCCAAACCACCATCAATGAGGCAACAATGGGAAATATTATCCATAATCTTTATAGAAATATAAAAAGGGAGATTTTTTACAGGGTATCTAAATTTATGTACACCTACTTTATTTATAGAAGAATCCTCCTCGTCTACCTCTTCAGAAATATTGGCTACAACGGAAGATTTTCCTTCCATGAGTTGTTTCAGATGCATTTGTTGTTTAAGTATGACAAACATGTCTAGAAGGGTTGCATCTGCTTTGATGTTGGCCAACTGATTCAATATATTGTATTTAGAAGAGGGGAGATGAGGAGTGATCCCTTGACTCTTAGGAACCTTAGGAACCTGGAGAGTAGCAGCGGTTGAGGATGAGCTTGGGCCAGAAGAACTGCGGGGAGGATCAATTTTTCCCTTGGGAGTATAGGCCTTGTTCCTAGTGTTGAGGACCATGACATCCTCTGTCTCTACAAAATCTAGGACAACAATAGTAGCTTCTGGTATTTTACCTAAGATCTTATCTCTGGCACTCTTCTTTACCTCACATGTGGTTTCCTCGTGGTGTTCCTCGCAAAAGTTACACCAACTCCGAGGCAGGATAGCTTTAAGCTGAAAATTGTTTTCAACCGAATTTCTAAAGGGCAGTGCGGAAGAGGATGAAGCTCCAGGGGTGAGAGGGGAGATAACACCCTTCCACTCAAACACCATCATACGATTGTTTATATATTGTACTAGTTGCAATAGAGGACATGTCTTCTTGTCTAACTAATTCTATCTAGGGAAGACCAGTTCTTTCATGTTGTTCTTCGTACTCTAAACAGGTATGCAGAGCGGAACCGAGATTATCAATGGATTTTTCCTAAAGTCTATGATGGTAGAGAGAAGGCAATGCATTGTAGTAATGCATGAAAGCATCTTGGTTCTGAGGGCGGATAAGTTTGGGGATTTAATTGTATAACTTGGTGAAATGCAAGTTAAAATCCTTGATGGTCTCACCATCCTTATAGGTAACTTTATTGTATTCCCTTAACATCTCGGTAGGGCTTTTGGATTGCCCATAAGTGGATCAGAACCAATATATTAAATCCTCCCAAGTAGATGGAATCTTAGGAGGAAGGTGAAATAATTCGGCCACAGCCTTTCCTTCCAAGGAATTGATGAACAAGTGCATGCAAGTGTCATTGTCGTTGGCCCCTATGTTATGAAAAGCATTAGAAAATGCCACCATGTGTTCGTTTGTACTAACAGTGTTATTTCCTGAAAACTTAGGCAAGTGCTCTTTAAACTTTGGAAGTGGACGAGTAGCAGGTGCTAGGTTAAGAGGAGAGAACACATGCCACAGGGTAGTTGTGGCATCTTCTTCGAACTGAAAAAACCCATACTTTTTAATGACTTTGGTGGGGTTCATGGTAGATTGTACAGGGATATGGTGGCTATACAAGCTACCAATCACTGATGGCGATGAAGATTGAGAAGATGGAGCACTTCTAGTGCCACCAGAGCCACCACTAGATGTCATCATATGGATGATAGATGATGGAAAGAAAGACGAACTGGATGAATCAAATAAAGTTCTCCTTAGAGTACTTTGTTGGGTAGATAACACAATGTTTCTTCTTCCTATTTCAAAAATAGGATTGATTTCAGGTGACAAGCCTCTTCTTCTTCTAGAAGCACAAGAATCTAAGGACATGAAAGAAAGACCAAAACTTGAAGAAACAAAAGGGTCACTATTGATTTTTAGGTTGCCTACGTCTAGCTTCTAATCGTTCTTGAGCAATGATATCTCGTTCAATTGATGCCCAAGAATGGTTAAGATCAACATGGGTGTTGGCAGTGTCTAAGATGGTATTAAACAGATTCAAAGCAATGTTGGTCTAGTCTTAAAGACCAGGCTCAATATTGGGTTTCCTTGCAACAGGAATAGTCATTAAGTATAAAACAGTCAAAGAATCAATATCAGAAAAGAAAGATGTATCGATGAAAATCAAGTATAAAAATTAACCAGATAGATATCGAAGATCTCCCAAGTATGGTCGCCAAATAAATGTTGAGGAAAAGATATGAAATGATATTACTCAAGCATTTTCAGACTCTTCTTGGCTAAATCAAAGTAGACGGGAATATCACCCTATGTTTATATCCAACAAAAATAACATCCTAACTCACAAGTATTAATTACGAGTGCTCAGGCTAGTCTTTTATAAATAAAAAAGCTTGCTAGAAATTTACTTTTTATATAATTTTCCAAACATATCAGTTGTTGAAATAAATGTAAAGATATAAGTAAATTCACCAAGATGATAATCAAGACATATGAGACATAAAGCAATCATTTATTTCATTCAAATTCACCAAAGAGTCATTTTCTTTACAAAATCTCATGCATAAGTTTTGGACCAAAGTCAAACTTAGACATCCCCAATGGAACATACAAAAGGACCTCTGACAGAAAACCAAAACTGAATTCTAAAAGTTGGATCAGCTTGCCACACATTGTTGCCCACTCGACTCTGCACAATAGCCTTTGTCAGTCATGAAAATTAATTGACAAACAAACAAGTGTACACAGACTATCATAGATAGATCAACACCTCTGAAAAAACAAGCGTCTGAATGATGTAATTCAGCCCTGAATATTGTTGTCTACATTAAGACCTTTCTATCATAAAAGAGAATTAGGCTTGTGATGAATAAACGAATGAATGAAAACTGAACTATCTCAACATAAACACAAGAGCAAACCTTAGTATGCTTCTGCTTCTATTCCCTCCTTTTGTTCCTCCCTTTCCTTTTGCTTTTAAACAATTTAGAATTGGTTGAAGTAGTTGAACCAACTCATTAGTTAAGTTAATTAAAAGACTCAACCAACTTTAGTTAGGGGGGAAGTAACAATCATAACAAGGTCATAAATAAATAATAACTAGTAGGTGGGACCCCTTGTGACTCCCTTTAGCTCATAACAATCATAACATAACTATTTAATTTAAGAAAAACACAACTCCTTGTGTCTCCCATCCACATATTCACATTTGACAATTTAGTTCATGATATTTGAAATTATTTTCAAAAAATATTACTCATGTAACCAAAATAAAACATGTTTTCCAAAGTTTCCTGAAGTCAATTGTCATCAACAATAGATAAAAATAAAAACTCAAAAGCCATATTTCCCACTCTGCGATGCAATCTTTCCTTGATGGTTGTTGTCACCCTTTGATTTTCCTAAATTTGCCTTTGGCTGCACCGAGCCCTTAGGCCTTATCTCACTGATCACGTGGGAACAATCGTCCCTCAAATGCATCCGGGAAGACATGGATGGTGAGGAAGGAGAAGCAATGGATTTTCCTTTGTCAAGGGCATGGTGGGCCTCAGTTTTCAATATCTTGCTAGCATGAGAGGATTTCACTGGAGAGTGGGGAGCAGCTTGGACAATCTGGTTGTTAGGCGGAGGAGCAGGAAAGGACAAATTGGGCCAGACACGATGTTGGGAGACTGGTGGGTGGAAAATCTCTTTCCATCCATCATTTTCAGGAACCTCGGGTTGCAATGAGATGTGAGGGGGCACATGGATAAAAGGGGCTTGCGGAACTTAGAAAGGAGGCCTTTCATGCCTAGGTTGGACTACTCCCCGCCCAATACAATTGAAAAATCCGGCATGAAACAACTGGCCAAGCTCTTGTGAATCAACATCAAAATGTATGGAGAACCTTGGCCTTATTGGGCCTCTATTCCAATTACCTCTCCCTTTGTTTCCTCGTCCATGTCTACCTCGGCTAAAAAAACTCATTCCTTCATGCTTAACTGATTAACAAATAGTCTTTTAAATAGCCATACATGACAACTCTTAAAAATATGAAATAGATTTGGCTCAAC
>JASDQU010257669.1:3994-15858 GCA_032191745.1 Picea mariana | reverse complement strand
TCACAATCTGCCTCAAAATCATACCAAACATATATTTCTTGATTATATTCATCCCTGAGGCCCTCCATAAGAAATCTCTCCTGCATGTTATTCAATGAATCTTGAATACTACGAAAACTATCATTGAGGCCGTCTGTGAGGCTGTCTGTGAGGCTGTCTGTGAGGCCATGTACAAATGCATCCAATCTGTCATCTAATGTGTGAAACAATTGGGCTTTGAATGATTCAAGAATTTCTTTCAGGTTTTGAGAAGAAATAGCCATCTGAGCATCCTATGAACTCACCCAATAAGTTACGGCAGAAAATCGCGGCTTTTTCTGGAAAAACCTTAAAAAACTGTTGAAGTTAAAATGCTCATAACTTCACTTCCCGGACTCTGTTTTGGTTGATTTTTTTTTAAATTGGGTGAAATTGTGAGAGGAACTCAGATCTGTAATTTTTTGGGCAAATTCGGCCTCCAGATTCTAAAGAAATAAAAAAAATTCTCGCCCTCGTCCGCGGAAAAAATCCTAAAAATTTGCAGATTTTAAAACTTCAATATCTTGACTTCCCAAACTCCGTTTCGGACGATTTTTTTTTTTAACTTGGGTGTTTTTCTGAGATGAACTTAGATCTACAACCCTTTTCTGCAAATTTTGCACAGAAATATACCGAAAACTTTGAGAATGTCGCGGCCCTCTTTTTTCTTCTCCGAAAAAAAATCTGCAAAAATAAAAAATATTTGCCCACAATGTCTGCCCAAGGAAAGTGCTCTGATACCAATTGTTAAGAACCAAATAGATCTACAAATATAATCACCACAAATACTGAATACACAATAGATCCACTAGCAAGATAGAAGAAACCACACTTTATTATTACCAAACCCTTGAGGTAGGGCAACACCGTACAATGGATCCTATTATGGAAGGGATCCTCTCCTGTTCACTTGCCTCTTCGAGGGGGCATCCTTCTATTGAGCTACCGCTCCAAATACAATATTTCTCTTCATATCTCATTACATTGCTTGAACCCCTTTATATAGTGCTACCATTACCTAANAGTAGAACCTTTTAAGAAGTCCTCTTACATTTATTATATCTAATTACCCATTTATTATATCTAACTACCATAGTGGGCCTTATTTAATAATATAGTGGACCTAGTCCACCTTACATTGAATAGTCTCCACTATCATCACTATGGGCCCTCTGGGCCCCTCCACTACCTCTCTAGCTACTTTACATATAGTGTCTTTAGAATCTTCAAAATTTTACAACACACGCTTGAAATTTATGTTTAGCATATTAATAAAGGATTTTGATCTCTTTTGACCAAGATCAAGGATATTAATAAAGGATAGCATATCAAC
This sequence comes from Picea mariana, assembly GCA_032191745.1. Classification (NCBI taxonomy): domain Eukaryota; kingdom Viridiplantae; phylum Streptophyta; class Pinopsida; order Pinales; family Pinaceae; genus Picea; species Picea mariana. The sequence continues at coordinate 14,507 of JASDQU010257669.1, read as the reverse complement.
AGTGTGATTCAACTCTCTATACACATGTTGGAGCGTGATTGTGTTTAATCTGTTTCTTATTTCATTAATTCTTTCTATTATAGAGTCTAAGATTAAGTTTTCAACCTTCTTCACTCTGTTGGTCCATTCAATTACCATCAATGGATCCCCTAAAATTTGAATTTTGGTAATTACATTATCCACAAGTAGCTTTAGAAGTACCCATAAAGCACTTTTTTTGCTTTATTGTTTGTAACGACACCAAAGGTTGCTTTAAAAGCTATACTATGAGATGGAGATTAATGAAGAATACCACCCACTTCACAACTACTTGTTAGCCCTTGACTTGCACTGTCAAAGTAGCTCCATGTTATTAAATAATCTATATTTGGCAATTTCGTGATTTTTCAAGCTTTTGCCTTTGCAAACTTCCATATCCCCTTTTATGCATATTTGATTTGATAACTTACTTGTGATGGCCATAACTCTCTTCCCTAAAAAGGTCTTCTTGTTTTTGGCTAACCATATAGCCCAAACTACTGTGCAAGGTAAAGCCCTATGATTTGACATTGTTTTTTCTAGGCACTATCTTTTTTAAAATTCAAAAATGGATTATCCTTCCCACCCCCCTTGACTTTTATTGAATTCAAAATTTCTCTCCACACTTCTCTTGTGAATTGACAATGTATTAAAATATCATCTACAATTTCTTCATTGTTTTTGCAAAGTACACATTGTGTTGGACCTTCCCAATTCTCTCTTCCTACACTTATCTAGGTTAGCACCTTGTTTGCTACAACAAGCCATACTTTTTTTTTTGTTTTCAAGGGACAATTCGACTTCCAGATTACCTTCCACCACCATTTTCTCTCTCCTTCCTCTCTTTCCACCATTACTTCATATCCTAATTTTGCAGTGTACATACCTGTTTCTTTATTCTTTGACTATATAATTACATCCTCCTCATCCTTTAATTTTATATCAGTGTTTGAGACTTGCTATGTATTTTTTCCACTCTTATGCCAAATCCTTATGGAGACCTAGTTGGGAATCTTATATCCATTCTTGGTTCCATTATGTTGTCCCCTCATTGTAGTTTTTTCCAAACTATAAATCCCACAAGAATAAAGGATCGCTTTTAATGGCGTTGATAATATAAAGCTACTTGAGCACCCCATTTAGGGATCTTCCCCTATTTTAATCTCGGTGGCCTTTGCTAATTTTCCATACCAACCAATTACCTAGTAGAGGGAAGGTCTTAAGTAAAGCCCTTCTAAACCATTGAAGTTATGTATTTGGTTTTCATTACCTTTTGTCATAGTCCTTCAACAAGTTTTTTGCTTATAATGCCTATCCAAACCAATGAATATTCTGAGGCCTTAACCTCCTCCCTCTTCTTTAGGTATTGCTAATTTCTTCTACTTAATCGAAGGAATGCCATTCTTTTCTCTCTTAATTGTTCATAAAAAACTAAACATTTTCTTCTTATTCTCTCCAAGATTCCCTTTGGAATGTGTGCTAAGGAAAGCTAATACATTGGTATTCCTTAAAGAATAGATTTAACTAATGCAAGCCTTCCACCCTTGGAAAGCCATCTATAACCCTAGTTTGTTACTCTACCTTCTATTTTCTCATAGAGCCATCCCGATCTCTAATTATGTATGCATTTGGCTTTAGGTAGAATCCCAGGTATTTTAATCCTTGATTAAGGGGCAATGATTTAAGACCCAAAATCTGATTACATAGGTTTTCCACTACTCTAACTTTATTGAAGAATATCGAGGACTTTTACAAGTTTAACTCCATGAAAGATGCTTTAAAGTGCAAATCCAACACTTGTTTATACTTATGTGCTTCTCACAGAGATCCCCTACCAAACATTATTTCATCATCTATGAACAATGTGTAAGAGATAGAGCATTCTCTAATTTTATATCTTGGAGGGATCGTTCTCTTTTGCATGCCTTATTGTTATGCTTAGCCCTTCAGCTACAAGTAAGAAAAGAAAGGGTGACAACAAACACCCTTGCCTTAGTCCTTTTGAGGCATGGAAAAACCTTGATGTTGATCCATTTATTAGTTTGCAAAGGTAGTTGAGGATAAGCACCCAAAATCCAATTAACCATTTGGATCTTCATTCATATGTGCATTTGTAACAACCTTATATACAACCAATTCACTTTGTCAAATGCTTTGGCTAGATCCAATTTCATCACTATTTCTGGAATTTTTTAAACTCTTATTGGGTGACTTCTTTCTTGGGCTGTCCCTACAACATCATGAATTTGTCTAATATGCGTAAAGCCAAAGTACTTTTTTGAGATTTCTTCTAACAAGATTCCATTTATTATATTTGCTATAATTTTAGCCATGAAATAGGCCTTTAGTCATCTAAGGATCAACTGCTTTCTTCTTAGGAATTAGGGCTATAAATGTAGTGTTCAAGATCCCCAATATTTTTCTAGAGGACCTTGATTTCCCCTATTTATTACCGTTGGGCCTTAATAATTCTTCTTCCAGAAAATCATAAAATCCTAGGTAAAATTCCACGGTCTAGCCATTTGGACGTGGACTCTTGGCTTTTCTAAAGGAAAATAAAATTGATTTCATTTATACTTTAGTTACCTTTGCCTTTAATTCCTCATTTTGTTGATCATTGATCATCCTTGGAAAGAATGATATAACCTACATGGTATTTGCTATATTAGAATTTGGTGATTCTTGAAATAATGAGTTGAAATGCCTTGCTCCCTCTTCTAAAATTTCTTTAAATATCCTGACACTCTAGATCCTTCTGTTGTCTTCAACTCCCATATAGTATTAATTTTTTTCGTGTTTGGTGTAATTCTAGAAATTTGTTGTGTTCTCGTCTCCTTTTTTACTAGCCATATTGCTTTACTTCTTTTAGTCTCCATTCAACCTCCTCTTGTTGTAGAATTTCCTTTTTGTTCCTTACAAACTTCTAAGATTTTTTTTKTCTTCCTCTAAGAATATTCCTTCCTTATTCAGACCATAGATGGCCATTATTTGTTCGTTTGTTTCAACTAACTCTTTCTTTGCTCTATGAGATTTCTTCTTTGCCCATATCACTGCCACTTCCTTGACATTTTTAATTTGTTTTGCAAATTGATACATTGTTGAATCTCCTTGCTTTGTATTATACTTTTTCCAATTTTGAATTATCTCCTAGAAACCTTCTTCCTCCAGCCAAGTGTGATTGAATTTGAATGGCTCAACATGATTTAAGTCATCTTTCTCTAATTAAAGAATGATTGGGAGGTGATTTAATGATCCTCCTTTCCCTACCTATGATATCATTTGGTTTCTCTCTTCCAAAACCTTCACTGCCACTAAGAACCTATCTAATTGCGGGAGGTATTAACCTCTACTTGTAACCTTTGACGAGTTTAGAATATTCCGGGAAGTAAGAGAAACCCTTGAAGATTAGGAAATAACCTTAGAAGACAAGTCGACTCAAGATAATAATTCATATTAAATTATTATACTCCAGAAGTAGAAATCGACCCAGGTATGTCACTCGGAGGACTATAAATAAGAGGGCGCTAGAGCTCATTTGTCACACTCACTCTCACAACTACATAAGGACAAGTGGTGCACATGATTGGAGGAGAGTTGCAGCTGCTGTAGTGGTGACTTGGTCTTTGGTTATGGTTGGACTTTCTGCCTGGTTATGGTTTTGGACTTTCTGCTTGGTACGCTATCTTTGGAGAGAGGTACGCTACCTTGGTTGACTATTGGTTCTAGGGTTTGCTTCCAGAATTATTCTATCTGTCAAGTTTAAGGTGCTCAGGGGTGGCCTTTGTCCCTATGGTTGGGTGACAATATTGCTATATTGTCTATATGGTGAAATGAGCACACCTATTATTCTAACAGGTTATGGGCCCACACTATCTTTAGACAGTCTAACCATTGGAAGGTAGATTGGGAGGATTTGCTCAGTTGCAATTGCAATTGCAGTCAAAGTTTTGCTGTAGCAACGAAACCTTAACCCTCGTGTTGAGGCACCTTAAGTGAAGCGCTTGACCTAATTCTTGGATAACCTAGTGCGCCCTAGCCTAGTGCACCTCCTGGTACTCTCAGCAAACCAAGGCGTCAAGTTTGAGTTTTTGGTCAAAGGCAAAGGTTGACCAAGTCAAAGTCAAAAGTTGACCAAGTCAAAGCAGTCATGACTTACTCTATGAAGTCAGAAAACAAGTTAGAAGGGGCTTCTAACTTCAGAGCATGGAAGACAAGGATCGACATCATCCTTGCCAAGAATAAAGTATTGGATATCATGAAAGGAAAGATCATGGAACCACAGTTTGAAGGGGGAAAAGAGAAGGAACCTTAGAACGTTGCAGTTATGGAGAAGTTCAAGGACAATGAAATCAATGCTATGAGCATCGTAGTGGACTCTGTAAAGGACCATTTGATACCTTACATTTCTCATCTTGACTCATCTAAGAAGATGTATGGTGCCCTAACTAGCCTCTTCTCAGTCATAAATATTGGACAAGTGATGAGTTTGAAGAATAAGCTTCGTGACATGAAAATGAATGATGATGACAACATAACATCATACTTNAGAAGGGGCTTCTAACTTCAGAGCATGGAAGACAAGGATCGACGTCATCCTTGCCAAGAATAAAGTATTGGATATCATGAAAGGAAAGATCATGGAACCACAGTTTGAAGGGGGAAAAGAGAAGGAACCTTAGAACGTTGCAGTTATGGAGAAGTTCAAGGACAATGAAATCAATGCTACGAGCATCATAGTGGACTCTGTAAAGGACCATTTGATACTTTACATTTCTCATCTTGACTCATCTAAGAAGATGTATGGTGCCCTAACTAGCCTCTTCTCAGTCATAAATATTGGACAAGTGATGAGTCTGAAGAATAAGCTCTGTGACATGAAAATGAATGATGATGACAACATAACATCATACTTTGTAAGAATCTCTCAGTTAAGAGATCAACTACAAGCTATTGAGGAAATCATTTCAGAAAAGGAACTAGTAAATATAGTACTTAATGGCCTTCCCAAGACATGGGATGCATTTGTTGCAAGCATGAAAACAAGAACAAAGTATCCTACATTTGAAGAACTTTGGACTTGCTATGCACAAGAAGAATCAAGGATTAGCACAAAAGAGAAAAACCAAAAGAAAGATGATGATCAAGCCTACACAACAAAGTTAAAGAAATTAAGGAATAAGAGCCTACACAACAAAGTTAAAGAAATTAAGGAATAAGAAGTTTGGTTCAAGGAAGAAACCAAATCAAGAAAAGGATATGTCAAAAATACAATGCGTCAACTGTCGAAAATACGGTCACTACATGAACTAGTGTCCTGAGTTAAAGAAAAGGAAGGAAACACACAAAGCAACAATTGCCAAAGAAAAGGAACCCTCCAAGAAAGTCAAGCAGGATGAAACAAACTTCTTCTACTAGTTATGGTAACAATATTCTTCTGTAACATAGTCCTTGCACATACCATGTTTACATACATATCATGTGTATCTATTTCTTAGAAGATAAGATGGCCAGTGTCAATGAAACAATACCTATGGGAGAAGAACAAGACAAGGATTGCCATTACAATGACTAATAGTAACGTATTTGAAAAGAATGAAGTACGTTGACTACCTTTGGTGACAATCCCTGTGGAAGCTATTAAAATTGTATATAAGTAACAACTGCTAGATGGGCCGCAATTAGAACCGCAATCAATACCAAACTTGAAGAGAACCGGAAGGAGTCAGACCAGAAAGAAGTCGGTAATCAAGAGGAAACTAGAATAGACTTGTGACAATTTACAGAAAGCAAGAATGATGCCGACGGAAGCATGGACTCTCTTAGATGGAGCGAGTTGATTGCAAAATTCCAAAAGAAGAGCATGCATATTGCTCATTCAGGCATGAAGCTGGGATTAGGAGGGAGCTAATCCTCAATGATGTGATCCATTAAAGAACCCATGAAGACTATGAAGTATCTGTCCATGTTCTTCATTAGAAGTAGCAGGCATGATAAGCAGCACGTGTTCAGTTTGACTCTAGAAGAAGTCTTCTTCGAAAAGAAGCCTTCAATATCCTGGGTTATCCATCTACATTTATGTTCCTATGACGAAAATAAGAAGTTGGAACCTTCAGAAAGGAAGGGCATAGAATCTATAGAAGATTCCATGGACTCCAACATTGAAGATGAGGAAGAACATGAAGATTCCAAGAAAGAAAGAAAAGTCAGAACAACCAATTAAACAAGTTATTATACCGAGAATCATAAGACTACCAACATGTTTTAAACACACTAGAAGCAGTCAAACAGAAGGAATGGAAGGAAGTTGTGATGAAGAACAATGTATGTGAGAAATTGTGAAAAAGACTTATGAATGGAAGTATTGATAGATACAAGGTGAGATTCGTAACTAGAGGGTTCTCCTAGAAGGAGGGAGAAGACTATGATTATAGCTTGTTCCAGTAACCAAATGTACCTCTAGCTGAGCCATTATATCTCTTGCAGTATAGATGGGTTGGAGTTTACATCAGATGGATGTAAAGGTTGTTCTTCTCAACAAAGTAATTGAAGAAGAAGCATATGTAGAACAAAGAAGAAGCATATGTAGAAGTATGTGAGAAAATGTGAAAAAGACTCATGAATGGAAGCACTGATAGATACAAGGCGAGATTCAAAACTAGAGGGTTCTCGTAGAAGGAGGGAGAAGACTATGATGATAGCTTGTTCCAGTAACCAGATGTACCTCTAGCTGAGCCATTATATCTCTTGCAGTATCCATGGGTTGGAGTTTACATCAGATGGATGTAAAGACTGTTCTTCTCAACAGAGTAATTGAAGAAGAAGCCTCAAGGTTTTGAGGTATACCAGAAAGATAACCATGTATGCAGATAGAAGAAGACCTTGTATGGATTCAAGCAACCTAGTGGAGAGACTCTCATGTACAACATAAGCGTGCTGAAAACTTCATATGACAAAGGAAGTGTATCGAAATGGTTCTTCAGAAGTCCGGGATGATGGATTGCAAATCTATGGCAAACTCCCATGATGATAGATCTGAAGAAGTTGAGAGACTCTGATCCAGTAGACTTGTCCTTGTACCGGTAATTAATTGGCTCCTTGATGTATTTGATGAATACTTGGACGGACATTTGCTTTGCTGTAAACATGTTGAGCCAGTTCTAGGTGGAACCTAGTCATGAGAATTGAATAATTGCAAAGTATGCCTTGAAATGTCATCGTGGGACGTTTGAGTTATGATATAAAACTGCACGAATTTATCGATTCAGATTGGGCAGGGAGTGCAAATAACATAAGAAGTACTTCTTGGATATGTTTCAATTTGAGCTTTGCCATGATATCATGGGCTAGCAGGAAACAAAAGTTTGTTGCATTCAGCATTGCAGAAGCATAATATATTGCAGCTTCTGATGCTTGTACCGAAGTAGTGTGGCTTCGTAAGTCGTTTCTGGACTGCTTGATCAGGTGTTGGATTCGACTGTGATATATTGTGATAACCAGAGCTGTGTAAAGCTCTCAAAGATCCCGGTGGTCCATGACAGGTTGAAGCACATTGAGATCAAGCATTATTTTCTGTGTGATAAAGTCTAGAAGGGAGAAGTAGTTCTCCAGTATATCTCCACTGATGAGCAGATAACAGATATTTTGGTAAAGCCTCTGTCCAAGATGAAAAGTTTTTGTACTTAAGGGACAAGCTGGGACTCGTGGAGATGACTTCCTTATTGGAAAGGGAAGTGATTACTCCCCAGGTTGGGAGGGAGCACTGATATGTTATTGATATATGGACAATCGTTTTTCCAGTTTGGAAAATGGTCCAGGTTGGGTAGCCACTTTCTAGTCCGGAAAGTGGTCCAAGATTCTTGATGGACAATCATTTTTCCAGTTTGGAAAATGGCCCAGGTTGGGCAGTCACTTTCCAGTGCGGAAAGTGGTCCAAGATTTTTGATGGAAAACCATTTTCCAATTTGGAAAATGGTCCAGAACGGACAGTCATGGTCCGACAGATTGCTGATGTACCATAGACAACGATTCCCCTTGTGGCCAGTGTGGGGAAATGGTCCAGGATAGTGATTTTCCTTTGCAGTCACTCTGAGAAGTGGTCAGGCAGAATGGTCCGCCTCTCCGGGCAGTCATTCTTTTGAAGTTAACAGTTGAGCAATTTCGAAGAATGGTCCGATGTAGGAGGTTGGTGCAAGACAATCATTTCTGTAGGAAATGGTTCGGATAGTCATTCCCTAGGGCAAACTCATTCTCTCCAGGTTGCATTGTGAATCGTGCCGGAAGAATGGCCCAATTAGGTTGAATGGTCCAGGTTCAACAATCAGGGACAATCATTCCCTAGGGCAGACTCATTCTCTGCAGGTTGCACTGTGAATTGTGTCGGAAGAATGGCTCAGTTAGGTTGAATGGTCCAGGTTCAACAATCAAGGATAGTCACTCCCTAGGGCAGATTCATTCTCTCTAGGTTGCACTGTGAATCGTGTCGGAAGAATGGCCCAGTTAGGTTGAATGGTCCAGGTTCAACAAATCATGGACAATCATTCCCTAGGGTAGACTCATTCTCTCCAGGTTGCACTGTGAATTGTGTCGGAAGAAAGGACCAGTTAGGTTGAATGGTCCAGGTTCAACAATCAGGGAGAGTCATTCCCTAGGACAAGAAGAATCCATTGCTCTCGGGGAATGTAGAATTTTGGGTATTCCAACAATTTGCTGGGACTAGGTAAGGTATCTGGATCTAGTATCATCGGGTGGAGCAAGGATAAAACTTCTGTCACATCTTTTTTTTTTTTTTATTATCTTTTTTTGCATTACCAAACACCTTTCTCGCTTCATGAGAGATAAAAAGTTCTCTCCAGGCACCTTTCTCGCTTCATGAGAGATAAAAAGTTCTCTCCAGGCTGCAATATGAATCGTGTCAGAAGAATGGCTTAGTTAGGTTGAATGGTCCAGGTTCAAAAATCAAGGACAATCATTCCCTAGGGCATGGTCATTCTCTCCAGGTTGCACTGTCAATTGTGTTGGAAGAATGGCCCAGTTAGGTTGAATGGTCCAGGTTAAAAAATCAGGGACAATTATTCTTCTATGCTTGAGAAGAATAGTCCAGACAACCCATGGCTAATGTTTAACTTTTCGAGGGCAAATGCTCTTCTAGATATCACAGATGTGAGTGGAAGAGTGGCCCAAATGATTTGGTTCGTATCATGACATTGTTGATATCAAATGATATGATTGTTGTGGAGACTGTAGGTCTTTGGACAGTGGCTGTATTGTACTGTGGTGGATGTGATCCACTGGTAGTGACTATGTGTCGCTAGTTAGTAGTCGTGTGCTACTAAGAGTGGTTGTGTACCACTCGATAGTAGTTGTATACTACTATGAATAGACATAGTTGTGTTCTATTGGATGGCATTGTTCTGATTGCCATAGAGACTATCTAGTTGGATATTGATGATGGTGCTCGTGATTTGATCATGAGATAGCCTGTGTGGCTATGATGATGCTACCGAGTGAATGGTCTGTTTGTGCTCAAAACCATTGCTTTTAATACCTCCCTAGCTAGGAGGGAGTGTTGATATTACGGTAGCTGCGGGAGGTATTAACCTCTACGTGTAACCTTTGACGAGTCTAGAATATTTTGGGAAGTAAGAGAAACCCTTGACGATTAGGAAATAACCTTAGAAGACAAGTCGACTCAAGATAATAATTGATATTAAATTATTATCCTCCAGAAGTAGAAATCGGCCCAGTTAGGTCACTTGGAGGACTATAAATAAGAGGGCGCTAGAGCTCATTTGTTACAGTCACTTTCACAACTGCATAAGGAAAAGTGGTGTGCATGATTGGAGGAGAGTTGCAGCTGCTGTAGTGGTGACTTGGTCTTTTGGTTATGGTTGGAATTTCTGCTTGGTACGCTAGCTTTGGAGAGAGGTACGCTACCTTGGTTGGCTATTGGTTATAGGGTTTGGTTCCAGAATTATCCTGCCTGTCAAGGTTAAGGTGCTCGGGGCTGGCCTTTGTGCCTATAGTTGGGTGACAATATTGCTATATTGTCTACGGTGAAACGAGCACACCTATTATTCTAACAGTACACACCCTACGCCCCTCTGGATTTGAACCTGTGACCTCTTAAGCGGAAAGACATGTTCTTAACCATTAGGCACTTTGATCAAAGCTTGCAAGGTGTCCTTTGCAGCCTGCTTTGAACCAACAGTTGTACGGTAATCAAATCACCTCACACAAAAGTGTACAATTTGTGTAGAAGAGGGTATAGCTACAACAATATGAGCTACTCTATTTTTGCCTTTCTTGGACAACGAACTGCTCTTTTCCCCTCTCAACACTAAAGCACGCTTAAGCAATACATCGTTTAGCCAGATCTCAAGGTGGAATCAAAGCCCCCCGAATGGATGGACGTGGAATTAAATGACCAAATCTCAAGATATTTGGCTTGTGCGTAAAGAAAAGACAACTATAATAATGGTATGGGCTATATGGCATG
>JASDQU010257667.1:3496-15857 GCA_032191745.1 Picea mariana | reverse complement strand
CATACTTTTTTTATATTTAAAAAAAAATACATCTCAAAAGACCTACGGAGATGGATGTGTCTTGTTGGCTTCCAAGCATGCACACTTTCATCAATTGGAACATATTTTTCACTCTTACTTGTGGGCCAAGTATGGTGGGGCTTATGGTCTTCCCATGGTCCCTTGGATAGTCTATATCATGCTCAAGGATGAGGGGGGCCTTGGTATGATTGATTTGGAAACCAAAGGAAACATTTTGGCTGCTAAATGGGTGGTTAGGTGTTTGGAGGGTTCATCCCCTTGGAAGGTTTTGATGCAACACACACTGATTTCAACCCATCATGTTGGAAAAGTAAAGGGATTGTTCAGCTTATGTGATATCATTTATTCTCCTCACAATTTTTAGATTTCAAGGTCCTTCATCATCAGGAGTGTCTAAATGGCTTGGAGGATGGTGGCATGCTTGGTTCATTGGAAATGGTTAGGTAGTATATCAGGTTTGGATATGGATAGGAAGCCAATTTGGAGATGGAATTAAGAGGATGCCTGCATATATGACCTTCCTTGTTTTTCAGGATAGGAGGTTTAGTGGAAATTATATTTTCTTCTTGAGGGATCTTTGGGATTCCAAATCTCATTCTTCGAAGACCTGGAGTTTAGTGGCTAGGGATTTTGCATTGTCTTCTACATATTTACCTACCTTGATGGATATTATTGGGCTCATACCCAAAGAGGATCATTTTAAGATGAACATTGATATGACTAGTCCCTTTGGAGATATTGGGGGTGGAGTTTTGGACGTCCCTTGACTTAGTATGATTCACGTTATCTCTACTCCATTCTACATCAATGACATGAATTAGGTCTTAATTCTAGGTGGATTTATTAGGATGACGAGAACCATTGGATTCTTAAGTTTCATGGGGTATGGTTGATTTGAGTTTCATATAAGATTTGGTTTTTTTCTTGGTTGGTGATCTACCAAGGTATCCCCTCCAAAGCTTGATTGGACAAGGTGGTCTTTCTTATGTCATTTTCCTCTCTTGTTTGAAGTTAGAATAAATGAAGAACATCACGTGGGAATGTTCCTTTATGAGATCTGGTTGGGCTCAAGTTCAAACTTAGTTTTCAAACATCCTTCAGGGGCATTTGCATTAGTGGGATTATTTTTTGTGATTCTAGATTAGTGATATGAGATTTCTTATCTGGTATTTGGAACTGTTTGAGAGTTTCCTCTTTGTATATAATTTGGGAAATCCAAAGAAAATTTTATTTTGATAATGAGGTTAGTTTTTATTCATATTTTTGTCAATTATGGCGAGATGAGGTACATATGAAACTCCTAGAAAAAGGGGCATTACTGATTAGAGATTCCAATTTGTTATATCCGGTCACTTATTATGATTTTATCGCTACTTTAGTATCCCTTTGGAAGAGGATATGGCATTCATTGTATATAACCTTCTATATTTTTATGTATTTGTAGCTGTTGATGTAAATAGTTTCCTGTATATACAAGAAGTATCTTTTACAAAAATAAATACATTTTTTTTCTTTTAAACAAAGAAATTGATGGTTTATTTATTTGTTTTTAATTTAAAATGTTTTTTTTTTATTTTCATTTTTATTTAAAATGAAAATCATATTCTTTTATCTTTGGGATTTTTCCCACTTTTTTCCCTTTTTACAATTTTGTTTGAAACAGTGTCAGATTTTTGGGCTATGGAGTCCAAAATGTTATATTTTTAAGCCCAAAAATAAAAAGAATATTACTAGTAGTAGCACCTCTTTTTGATTCTGTGGTTTTTCTTAATATTTTAGTTCCAAGGGTATCTGTTGTCAAGGCTATGATTTCAAAAAACTTGCAATTTTATCCCTAGAAAAAAGGGGGCAACTTTTGGGAGCACCACTTTTCGATTCAGAGGTCAATTTTGAATTTTTGGTTGCAATGGTAGTAATTTTCAATCCTAGAGGTTTCAAATAAGTCGCACTTTTAACCTCAAAAATAAAAAATGGTGTTACTATTAGCACCATTTTTCGATTTAGGTGATGGTTTTAAGTTTTTTTTTGACAACATTGTTATGTTGTTAAGGCCATGGTTGCAAAAGGTGCTTATTTTAACACCCCCCAAAATGGTGTTACTAGTAGCACCACTTTTCAAAACAAGGGTAAAAATAGCCACTAAATACAACCTCTAAAAAAACATAAAATATGGAGGGTTCTCAACAAGTTGGTAACTATGTTGAAAATGGAAATACGTTTTCAACATTTTGTTTGGGGAAATCCAAGCGAGAAAAGAGGAATGTCATTGGTTTTTTGAGACCTTTCTATTTTCCCAAAAAGGATGAAATACCTTACCTATCATATACACATGCTCAAAGGACTCTCTTCATATAAAAATGAGGTTTTGAGGACATTAGCATCAATGCACCTTGGAAAATAATTGTTTGGAATCACATTCAAAATGATAAATGTAAATGGAATACACAACCCATATGTTGTCTACCAGAGAGGGTGTGATTGAAGATTTTAAGATCTGCAATTCTTGTGTTATCAAGAGGGTATTGAAAACATCACAATGGGTATCCAAAATGTTTAATTGTGGCTATATATATTATCAACAAGGATGTATTTTGGTTTCAAGATCGATTTGGACTTTCTTAAAGAAATAAGGACAACCTGAGTTAATTTATTCCTTTGCAAGAAAAATGTTGGAGAATAAGGGATTTCATGTGTGGGGAAATTAGTGGGAAAAGGATGTAGATAAGTGTTGGAATTTTAGTACCTCAAAAAATTTCCAATGGAGATCTATTAATGGCAACAATAAGAAAATAATATCTAGGTTCATGCAGAGAAGGTATGGTGGTAGGTATTTAATAAGAGATTCAGTACAACAACTATAATATTAACAAAGATTTCATACAACATTAGCACTACACAATACTTTATCAATTTAGTACAATAATGAATGATGACATGGAAACATGTATGGAGGTGAGAGAGATGGAGGATGCATGCATGTTCCATTCCTTAGTTTAGTTCCAATTTAGAGGCTTTATATATTTATAAGTTCAATTATGTTTTTGATTTTTCTTAAGTTAGTAGTTGCATGCATAGTTCTAAGTTAGGTTACTTTACATGTCGAAAGTTTCCAATATTGTATAGGTTTATTTGCATGTGTAAAGTATCCAAGGTTAGATACACTAGTACATATGACCACACAGTTACTATGCTAGGGTGTTACTACACGGTTTTTCGTTTCTATTGCCACACTTATTTGTTGCAATTTCCATGAAATCCAAGACTATTTTTCGTCGTTATATCCACGAACTAGGTGTTCGTGGATACAATGATGAAATTATCCCTCCATGTGTCCTCACCATCAATATAGGATAACCTTATACATCATCGCAATAGGGACGAAAAAATGTGCTAATGTAAAAAATTTGTGGAAAGTTGCGATGCAAAAGCGTGGCAATAGCGATGAAAATTTATGGCAAGAAAAAACTTATGATGCAGATGTTGTATGTACGACACAAAACCGTGGCAAACTGTGATGAAATTTCATCCCTAATGCCACGGTTGTTCAAAATAAAATTTTCCTTTTGAGGAACTATCGTCAATATTGCGACGCGTCCTTTAAGTTAAAAAAAAAATAAAAATACACGAGATATGGTATTAGCATATTACATTGTAATATGGTAATACCATATTACAATGTAATATGGTAATACCATATTACAATGTCTCTAATTTCTCAACAAGATGCAAGAAGTTATTTTTAAAAACAACTTAGGATAGAGATTTGTCCTGAGTGGGATGATGACCTTGGAATTCAACAAGATAGGAAGTAATTCATTGATGACAAGTGTAGCAGGTGTGTAGGTCCACTAGTATATGGATATTATCTACTAAGTGGAAGAGTTGAACTTCCTCTTCTAAAATAGATGGCTCATATAGCTTGAGATGATTGATATAAATGATATTATGGATGTCTAGAAAGGAAGGGAAATACTAACGACAACCATTTTCATTAATATATTAAGGAACAATATAGGGACAATAGCAAATAGGCTTGAGTTTTTTATGATGATACCCCTTAAAACATTGTTTGTCCATATATAACCAAAGTTAGTCACCAATTTGAAACTAGACAAAGCCTTGATGGTGATTTTAGAGGGATTTATAATGAGCTAGGGAGGATTGAAGGGCAGTAGTAACCAAAGAATGAATGCTAGATAATTGATGAACATATGAGATTCTATACAATTTACCTCGCCTTATAGGAAATTTATCCATAATATGTGAACAATAGCAAGATGAAAAGAATGAGCAATGAAAGAAATTATATAGGGGTAATATGAGGGTCTTTGCAATGTACACGAGATACATTGTTGTTGTTAGGGAATCCTCCATCAACTAGGCCTATATATCCCATGGTACATGTGAAGACCCCTATGCCTTGAGAATTAGTGTAAGGTAAAACTACAAGGTGTGCCATGTGGATTAGTGTAATGTTAGGCAAGTAGAAGACAAATGAGAAAGAAAGATTGGTAGACAAACATTGCATGTTANCATTGGTAGACAAACATTGCATGTTAAACACACAATTTTGACATGGGGGAATAAGCGAATTTAATCACTTCATAAGAATGATAGAAACTAAACTATGAAATGTAAATAATGAAATAAATAGAAATAATACTAACTATCATGTAAATGATGCAATGGATAAATTAGGATATTAGAGATGAGCAATTTCTAATTACTATATTAATGGAACAATAACTAGAACATGTAAGTAAACCATGCGTGAGTCTAACAATAATAATAACATCTCAACTATAAAATCATTGATAATATTAAGAGTGACAAAGAGATACTTGCACTTACTTATACGTGATGTAGGATGGTGTAGCAACATGTTTAGCTAGATACCTACACCACAGAGGTTGGCATCTTACCAAAAGTGAGTTAGGACTAGCAACATGATCTCGTATGGAAAGGATGGAGGATATATGAAAAGGTAAAGATGTGAGGTTGTGGTTTTAGGGTAGTTCTAACAAAGGAAAGAGAAAGAAGTTGATGACACTGGCATGACATTGGAAAAAGGCTTGAGTTGACATAAACCGACTAAGAGTGAACATGAGCAAGAGAGGAAACACACTCTAATATATGGTTATCACAAGAATAAATGTCACATATGGAAACTTGGAGGCGACATGCATTAACCTAAGTTCAATGCAAACATAGAGGTGAAAAATACGAATGGTATACCAGTGGAGGAGAGAGGATCAAAGGAAGATATGATGTCACCATTGGAAGGGGCTCCATAGTTGCAAGCTATGGAATGTGACCATTAAGGGGGACATCTTAGAAAACTGACCAAAGATGTGATAGTTGATCCTAACTAGGTAGAGGTTATCTCAAGTAGGGTCTTTGATGCAGGAGCATCGTACAAAGACAAAGCCGAAGCACGCACCTAGCCAAAGGAACAGTCGGACGCGCAGATGAGAAAAAGGAGCATGTTTTTATGAAAAAGTTTTAAATTTTGAAATTTGAAGCATTAATGTAATATCTAGGAAAAGGCGTACTTACATTTATGTCTTGGAGATATGAACGGATCGGGAGAGATTACTCTTATCTACCGAATGTATTAGGCATTTAAGTCTATTAATGTAAAGTAGGTAGATTTAATTTAATAGATTAGACAGTTTAGAAGTATAGGAGAGAAAACGTATATAGACACCCTCACCCTTGTATCATTGTAATGGTTGATGATCATTCAAAGAATTCATAAGATGTAGAGTTGTAGCAAAGAGACGTAGAGAAGAACCCATGTACAAAATCACTTGAGTTAATAAATGAAGCGTTGACTCAACTTTCATGGTGTTATGATGCTTACTGTTTACATTTGTTGAATGGTATGTTTACAATTGATTTGCTTCTTTGTTATGCATTTGTTTCAATGCTGTGTTGTGTGTATGATTTCATGATGAATGTATGAAGTCTGAGAGAGGAGAAGAATGAGTTTCAATTGTTTCTCTTCCTGAGAATTCCTGCAAGGAGTGCAGTGAACGCCCGCAAGGTGTGCGTTGACGAGGGTCTAAGTTTTATCTTAGAAAGCTCAGGAGAGATACCGTTGTTCTCATACTAGCGGAAGTGCAGGTGAAGCACAGAGTTGCACAAGGTCTACGTAGGCCAATTGAAGCCTTGGATTTTATAAATCCAAAAGGAAGGTTGAAGGACCACTGTTGCAAAGAGTGCACGGGGTTGAAGACTCAAATAACTAGAGGTTGTTTGAAGGTTTGCTGCAAAGAGTGTGAGCAGGGATCCTTTTGGGAAGATTGAGTTTACAAGTGAAATATCAAGAAGGATAACACATTTGAAGTGCTCAAAGGGAGATGGAGATCAAAATCAACTCATAGAAGTCAAGATCAAGAGGGAGAACACTGAGTCATTTGGGAAGAATTCATTGAGGAGTGCATCTGGTGTTCAGAATTCTCCGTGGAGAACTTGCGAAGTCGCGAGGACCGTAGGATCCAGAGGAGATGTAAGGTAGTTAGGAGTTGGGTGAATCTACCATCTTGACATCGAGAATCAACGTGGAACGTTGATCGTGGTTAGTGTGAGCCGACATATCATTTCGAGGATTCAGGATTCATAAGTTTGGAGTGCAGGCCAAAATCCTTGGTCACTCTAATTCCTTAATCCTGAAAGGGATTATCAGGTGGAGATTTTGGAATTTTGGTAATTCGAGGTTTGGCATACCGGAAATTATGATGACAAGGAACCAGGACTCTTTGCATTGAAAATCCCGAAGTCACGAAATGCAATGTGCCTTCGATGTGGGATTTTGACATTTCAGATTTCTAGGGTTCGGGAAGTAGAGGAGGCAGTGACTTTGGAATCGGGAGTTTCAAACTCCCAGTTTGCGAAATCTCGAAGAGGGAAAGGAAAAATTCCCGAAAAAGGTTGAGGGACAATAGTCATTGGGTACCAATCAGGTTTCAAGGTTTTGAGACTCAAGAAGTGGAGTTGCTTCGTCAACATAACTCCCAAAATCACGAAGAGAGAAATGCCAAAAAGGTGGGTCCCAAGTATCAGTTAGAGGATACATGCGACAGAGTCAAAAGAGGGGTCAAGCTTCGGCGAAAATCCCAAAATGCCACCGATCTCGCATTCCATGGGACGTTGAGCCCATTTCGACATTCTGACATTTCAGATTTCGGGGAATCATAAGGAAGAGGAACAACTATTGGTTGTTCGCTCAAAGTCTCGAAAGCCAAAACTAGTGGTCGAAAAGGTGGCATGTGCTTTTCACATTGGAGGAGTCAACCTTCATTGACATTTTGCATTTGCCAAGAGCTGTGGAAATACATTAGGACTCTCCAAATCCCGAAACCTGAAGTCCTTTGTGGCTTAAACAAAGGGTTGGATTAACCCTTGGCGTGGTTTTAGCGAATATCCTGTGCGGATCCCGGCCGAGGGCAAGGGGGGTCTGTGTCAAAGTGGTATCAGAGCCCAGAACAAGTTCTTTGCTTTCTGTAGCAGAGAGAAAAGAGGAAATTTTACAACCATGCTACGGAGAAGAAGAGACAGGCAAATGCCTGATGCAACAGAGGAAAGAGAAATGTCGAGAAGAAGACACAGAAAAATACCTGATCCAGCAAGGGAAAGAGAGATGCGTGAATTACGTGCCAGGCTTGATGCTATGGAGACAACACATAGGTGCATAGTAATGCTGGGGATATCAGTGAGGCTGAAAGTGAAAATGAAGCCAGAAATGAAGAAGTTGCAGTCGAAGATGCTGCAGAAGAATGCCTATTCAGGGTTGTTGCAAGGATAGGTGCTAGAGAAAAAATGTACATTCCAGTGTATGAAGGCAACCTGGATGTTTAAGAACTTCTAGAATGGATTAGAGCTCTAGACAAATACTTCAACTATGAGGATGTCGAGGAAGATAATAAAGTCAAACATGTCATTACTAGACTTAAAGGGTAGGCAACACTGTGGTGGGATGGACTGCAAGATGACAGATGCTGCAAGGGCAAGTAGAAAATCAAAAGCTGGGATAGAATGGTTGCAAAGATGAAAGCCAAATTTATACCTAGGGATTATCAAATCACTCTATTTCGGAGGATGTAAAATTTGAGACAAAAGATGAAGTCAACGAAGGAATACACTGAACAATTCTACAGGATAAACATCAGAGCAGATCATTGAGAAAGCGATGATGAAAAGGTTGTAAGGTACATGAATGGTCTACGATATGACATTCAATATGAGATGAGCATGGTGACCATTCGAAATGTGGAAGATGCTTATCAGATAGCTCTAAAAGCTGAAGAGAAGCTGAGCTGGAAGAAAGGTCAAAGAGGTCGAGGTAGAAGTCAAACTAGAGGCAAAGCAATTGCCCAAGACAGAACTCAAAAACCTAAAGAAGAGGAAAAGAAACCTCAAAATCAACCTGAGAGAGGAGGAAGCTCAAAGGGAAGGCAGTATGTTGATAGAAATACTTTTCCTCGAGCTAGAGGAAGAGGAAGAGGTAGAGGAGGTGAAGTGAAATGCTTCATCTTTGGAAAAATTGGACATAAATCCTATGAGTGTCCAGATAGGAAGAAATATGGTGGTGAAACTCACATTGCCAAAGCTCAAGGATAGAATGTTGAGGCAGAAGACACTGAGGGTGGAAGATCCTTAATGATGAAGAAAGTTCTCTTGAATCCAGAGAAGGAAGCAGAGAACCCAGCCCAAAGAAACAGTCTGTTTCAGACTACTTGCAAAACTAAGGATAGGGTATGCAAGGTCATAGTGGACAGCGGTAACACATAAAATCTCGTATCTACAGAGATGGTAGAAAAGATAGAGATGGAGACTATTTTACATCCAATCCCATACAGGGTTTCGTGGCTACAAAAAGGACATCAGGTAAATGTCACTAAACAATGTTTAGTNAAAATAGGAGGATATAAATATGAAATATTATGTGATGTCATTCCCATGGATGTTTTTCATCTATTTTTGGGTAGACCATGGCAATATGACAGAAATGTAGTTCATGATGGGAGAAAGAACACGTACACCCTGGAGAAAAATCGTAGGACTCACATGTTACTGCCAATTAAGGATAAAGAGGTGAAAACAGAAATGAGCAACACTGTACTTCTCATGAGTGGGAAGGGACTTCTTGATGAGGTTAAGAATAAGGAATACACACAATTTATTGTGGTTAGGAAGCCCATAATTGTTTTGACCAATACAAGGATAGATGATTTACCAGAAGAAATCCAGGAGTTGCTGGGAGAGTTTGTTGATATACTAGTGGACGAACTACCTTGTTCGTTGCCACCTATCAGGAGTATAAGCCATCATATAGATCTTATACCTGGAGATAGCTTACCGAACAAAGCAGCATATCGGTTAACACCGTGGGAAAATGAAGAAGTTAAGAAGCAAGTCCAGAACTTAATGGACAAAGGATTGATTCGAGAAAGCTTGAGTCCATGCACTGTTCCGACAGTGCTCAGTCCAAAGAAAGATGGAGGCTAGAGAATGTGTACAGAATCAAGGGAAATCAATAAGATTACCATCAGATAAAAATTTCCATTGCCAAGGATGGACGACTTGATGGATTGCTTGAGTGGAGAAAGATTTTTTTCAAAGATTTATTTGAAAAGTGAATATCATCAAATTCAAATGAGAGAAGGTGATGAATGGAAGACAACATTCAAGATGAATGAGGGGCTGTATGAATGGCTTGTCATGCCATTTGGCTTAATGAATGTGCCCAATACTTTCATGAGGTTGATGAATGAAGTAATGAAGGATTTCATAGGCAAATTCGTTATTGTATACCTTGATGATATATTAATTTTCAGCAAGACAAAAGCAGAACACTTAAAGCATTTAGTTGCAGTAATGAGAAGATTATAGCAAGAGAAATTGATGATTAATATGAAGAAATTGTCATTTATGAGGACAAAACTCATTTATTTGGGTTTTTTTATCTCTGAAAATGAATTAAAAATGGATCTGGAAAAGATAAAGGTGATTAAGAATTGGCCATCGCCGAAGAGCGTGTTTGAAGTTCGAAGCTTCCATGGTTTGGATGTATTCTACAAGAAATTCATCCAAAACTTCAGTGGAATTAGCGCACTGATGATGGATATGGTGAAGAAAAGACATAAATCTTTTCACTAGATGGAGGAAGCAGAGAAGAGTTTCAATCTGCCGAGGAAGAAGATCACTAAGCAACCAATTCTGGTTTTTCCATATTTTAGCAAGACATTCCAGGTCAGGTGTGATGCGAGTGGGTTTGCAATTGTAGCAGTCTTGAGCCAAGACGATAGGTCGGTCACGTATTTCAGTAAAAACTGAATGAAGCGAAGGTTAAGTACTCCTTGTATGACAAGGAATTCTATGTTGTCATACAAGCATTGAAGAAATGGAGACACTATTTGGTTCCTAAGAAGTTTGTTTTGTATAGCAATAATCACGCTTTGCAATTTGTGACTTGATAGGAGAACTTGAAACAAAAGCATGATAAATGGGTTGAATACATGCAAAATTTTACTTTTGTGATTAAGCATATTTCTGGAACTGCTAACAAAGTTGTTGATGCTTTGAGCAGGAAATGTTTGCTTATGCAGGAATTCAGAGTCAAGACTTTAGGTTTTGATAACCTTAAGGAAATGTACAGGGATGATCTAGATTTGAAGGAGGCATATGAGGCATCTGAGAATCCAATTCTTAGAGACATAAGCCAATGGACTGAATACATGATCCATGATGGATTATTGTTCAGGGAAAATCAACTATGTATTCCAAAATGCTCCATGAGGGAGAATCTGCTAAAGGAAAAACACAGTGGAGGATTGGTCAGACACTTTGGTCATGACAAGACGTTCTCAAAGTTGAATGGCTCATAGTTTTGGCTAGGGATGAGGACAGATGTCAAGAAATTTGTGGATAGGTGCAGAATTTTTCAGCACATGAAAGGAAAAAGATAGAATACAGGGTTATACCAACCATTGCCCATACCTGAAAGGTCGTGGGATGTAGTGAGCATGGATTTCATATTGGGACTGCCAAGGACACATAGAGGATATGATTCGATCATTGTGGTAGTCAACAGATTTTCAAAAATGGCACATTTTATACCATGCCAGAAAACCAATGACGCAACTCATATTGCGAACCTGTTTTTCAAGGAAGTCGTCAAACTTCACGGCTTGCCAAAGATTATTGTGTCTGATCGAGATACCAAGTTCATAGGGAATTTCTGGAGGACCTTATGGAGGAAGTTGGGGACAAATTTGTCTTTTATCTCAGCATATCATCCTCAGACGGATGGGCAGATAGAAGTCATGAACAGGAGCTTAGGAGATTTGTTAAGAAGCTTAGTGACTAAACATCACAGTTAGAGGGATCACATTCTACCACAGGTGGAATTTGCTTACAATGATTCACTCAATAGAAGCACAGGGCAGAGTCCATTCCAGATTGTATATGGAATGTAGCCAAGGGGAGTTTCTAAATTGAATGATTTAGAACAAAATGAATTCAGGAGTGCTAGTGCAGAGGACTTTGCAAAAGGAATGAAGAAGCTTCACAACCGAATTAAGGAGCGATTGCAAAGTTCACGTCAAGAGTACAAGTGGAGAGCAAATCAACACAGGCAAGAACTTCAATTTGAAATTGGTGATATGATTCTTGCGCATCTAAGGAAGGAAAGGTTCCCAAGGGGAACGTATAACAAACTAAAGATGAAAAATATTGGACCATGCAGTATCATAAGGAAATTTGGGGAAAACGCATATGATATTGAATTACCCGATGGGGTCGAAATCTCACCGATATTCAATGTCACGGATTTGTACAATTACAGAGCAGAAGATGAGTAGAAAGAAATTCAATGGACAAAACAAATGCTTGTAGCTGAAAGGCCACAGATGGAAAGCATAATTGACAAGAGGATTAGCAAAAAGACCAGGAGAAAGGAGTATTTTGAATACTTGGTCAAGTGGAAGGGACATCCAGTTGAAGATGCTAGTTGGGAGGATGAAGTAGCAATTCATAGGCATGGACAGACCGTGCAAGAGCTCATTCAAGCGAGGGAGAATGATGCAGGAGCATTGTACAAAGACAAAGTCGAAGCACGTGCCTAGCCAAAGAAACAACTGGACGTGCAGATGGGAAAAATGAACACGTTTTTATGAAAACATTTTAAATTTTGAAATTTGAAGAATTAATGTAATATCTAGGAAAAGGCGTACTTACATTTATGTCTTGGATATATGAACGGATCTGGAGAGATTACTCATCTGTTGGATGTATTAGGCATTTAAGTCTGTTAATGTAAAGTAGGTAGATTTAATTT
>JASDQU010257666.1:5213-15798 GCA_032191745.1 Picea mariana | reverse complement strand
ATATAGATTTATCAATTGATTTAGTGTCAGGAGCTGCCCTGGTGTCAAAAACACCTTACAGAATGAGCACCCAAGAGTTAAAGGAATTACAAATGCAGTTGGAGGAATTGTTGAAGAAAGGGTAGATACATCCAAGTGTTTCACCTTGGGGAGCACCAGTACCTTTTGTCAAAAATAAGGATGGAACATTGAGGCCGTGTATTGACTTCCGACAGTTGAACAAATACACTATAAAGAACAAGTATCCTTTACCCCAAATTGATGACCTTTTGATCAACTAAGAGGAGAAAATACATTCTCAAATATTGACCTAAGGGAGGAATACCATCAGGTAAGAATCAAGGAAGAAGACATTCATAAGACAACCTTTAGGACTAGGTATGGGCATTATGAATTTGTAGTGGTGCCATTTGGACTGACCAATGCACCAGTTGTCATCATGTGCTTAATGAATGGCATATTTAGAAATTATTTGGATAAGTTTGTCATAGTATTCCTAGATGACATACTTATCTATTCTAAGTTTGAAGAGGAGCATGAACATCACTTAAGACTGGTATTGCAAGTACTGAGAGAACATCAGTTGTATGCCAAGTTGAGTAAGTGTTATTTTTATCAAAAGCAGATCCATTACTTGGGACACATTATTTCAGAGCAGGGCGTAGCAGTAGATCCATAGAAGATCGAAGCCATTAGAGGATGGCCAACACCCAAAAATGTGTCAGATGTAAGATATTTTATGGGATTAGTTGGCTACTACAGAAGGTTCATAGTAGGATTCTCTAATATTTCTCATCCCATCACTTGTTTGCAAAAGAAGGGAGCTAAATTTGAATGGACACTCAAGTGTGAAAATAATTTTAATCTGTTGAAGGAATTACTTACTAGTGCACCTGTGTTAAATATTGTTGACCCAAATGAAATTTTTGTGGTATGAACAGACGCATGTAAGGAAGGACTTGGGGGAGTCCTCACACAAAATTGACATGTTATTGGATATGAGTCCAGAAAGCTTAAGGAACATGAGAGGAACTATGCCACCCATGACTTAGAACTTGTTGCCATTGTTCATGCCTTGAGGATGTGGAGGAATTATCTCATGGGGAAGAAATTTGAATTAAGGACAGACCACATTGGCCTGAAGTATCTTTTTGAACAACTGACCTTGAATGCCAGGCAAACAAGGTGGATGGAATTTTTAAGTGAATATGACTTCAATATCAAGCATATCAAGGTAAAGGAGAATAAAGTTGCCGATGCACTTAGTATAAGAGTGCATATCATGCATGCTATTGCTGTTAGTATGCATCAATCAGACTTGAAGAGCATAATTTTAGATGGTCTTTTTATAAACCAACATTACCTACATGTAAAAGAAAAATTATAGCAAGGAGATGTACAACAAAAAATAAAGGAGTATGAGATAAAGGAAGACAAATTACTCATGCATAAAAATAGAATCTATGTTCCTAGTTCTGGAGAACTGAGGAATTTGGTACTGAAGGAAATGCATGATGTTCCTTATGTTGGACATCCCGGTTACCAGAAAACAATTACAACAATAAGAAGCCATTTCTTTTGGTTGGGAATGAAGTAGGATGTTGAGGATTGCATTGTTCTATGTATGGAATGTCAGAAGGTGAAGGCTGAGCATAGACACCTAGCAGGTTTGCTGCAGCCATTGCCAATTCCAGAGAAGAAATGGGAAGTGATCACCATGGATTTCATCACAGGATTACCCAGAACGAATAAGCAACACGATTCAATCATGGTGGCGGTTTACAAATTAACAAAGGATGCTCATTTTGTGCCCGTGAAGACAACACATACAATGACTAATATTGCAAAAATTTTCATGAAGGAAATTGCTAGGTTGCATGGCATACCTAGGACAATTGTCTCGGGCATAGATACAAAATTTGCCTCCAACTTTTGGAGGTGATTGTTTAAGGGATTTGGCACAAACCTAAACTTTAGCACAACATATCATCCCCAGACAGATGGGAAAACAGAGAGGGTCAATCGAATAATTGAAGACATGCTGAGAATGTATGTGATGGATAAACCATCTAAGTGGGAAGATTACTTACACTTGGTTGAGTTTGCATATAATAATGGGTATCAAGTTTCATTGATAATGAGCCCATTTGAAGCCTTGTATGGTAAGAAATGCAATACTCCAGTAAGCTGGGACAACCCAACAAATAGAGTGGTACTTGGGTTGGAGTTGCTCAAGAACATGGAAGATCAAGTGGTTAAGATCAAGCATAATTTAAAGGTAGCTCAGGATAGACATAAAGTTTATACAGACAATAATAGGACAGCTAGATAATTTAAAGTGGGGGAGCATGTACTTTTGAAAGTGAAGCTCAAGAAAAACTCTTTGAAATTGGGTAGTTGTACAAAGCTGGCAACAAGATTTTGTGGTCCATTTGAAATATTGGACAGAATAGGGCCAGCTGCATACATGACTGCATTTCCTGCTTCCATGAATGTGCATAATTTATTTCATGTATCTTTACTAAAGAAACATGTACATGATCCTGACCATGTTATTGATTATCATTTGATTCAAGTAGAGATAGAGGGAGATTTTCAGGTTCAGCCAGTGCGGGTATTGGACAGAAAAGTCAAAATTCTCCAGAATTGAGTTATAGAGTTGGTAAAAGTTCAGTGGACCTGCTACGGTCCTGAAGATGCTACCTGGGAACATGAATATGTGCAGGCAGAGTACCCACAGATTTTTGAATAAATTTGAGATTTTGATCTCTATTTTGTATACGCACTGAGGACAGTGCCCAAAATAAGGGGGAGGGGATGTAACACCCCAGGTTTTGAACCCCCATTTTTAAATAATGTATTGTTACAATGTTGAGATGCAAGAGTGCCCAAATAATTATTAAAAGGCCAGTGTGCCCAAGACATGTAATGTTTTTATCATTATTAATAGCAAACACGTCGTTGGCTGTTAGACGGACAAGGAATAGAGTTATAGGGGGATATGATTCCACAAGAGAGGGGGCTTGAGGGGATGAGTGTTTATTCCTATTGTTAATTACCCTTTTTGTCTAAGGGAGGGGATCAGTTACGTGATATTCTTGGGGAAGGCCAGGAGGTTCTTGATTTCCCCACAAGGTTACTTAAACTCGCCTCTCGTTTGATGGTGGGGTTCGATTGATGGCTTGTTCACTGAATCCTTGTACATCCATTCATTTCCCCTCACACACTTTCATGCGTGCATTTTCATGCACACACTTACCCATTCATTGATCCATCCCCACCTGCGTCCGCGTCTTGGCTCAGGAAGGGAGCCGAACTACTGAATATTAGCCACTATATAGTTGGTTGTAGTGGTCAATGGTGTGATCCATTCGTAACCTGAGGCTGCATGTCTGATATGCATTGGCCTGTGTCCAATGTTGCTCACAGCTAGGAGTCCTGAGAGTTCCAGCCTTGATATTCTGGACTAGTTGCCCTGGAGCCCGAATAAGGAGAAGGACTACCTGAGGACAGTATGGTAGAGAAGAGTGGAGGTTCGTTCTCTTGGGTGGTGCAAGCTGGGTAGAAGAGAGTTGGGTACTTGGATTGTTGTGAGAGCTGGGAAGCCTGTGAGATCTTGAGAGATGTCTGGTTTGGGAAACCTATGAGTGCTGACTGGTTTGGGAAGCCAAGTACACTCTAGAACTGTCCTTGTGGATTCATAGCCCTGGCTCGGGGGTGACACTGTTGATGGGATTTGGAGCAGTGGTGTCTATGGTTGGGTGGAACGTCCTTGGTCTGCAGCCAGTTGGTGTCATCTTTTATAAAGATAAGTGCTCTCTGTTATGGTATCATTTACATGTATTTAAATGTTATTTTCGTTGCATATTTAATTATCATTTAATTGAATCTTTAGACTATGCATGTTTGTTGTTTATTGTTGTGCATGTCGTTAAAGTCTTTTCTTTTATGCATCCTTAAATTTTAAAAGGTATCTGTAAGAGAAAGAATTCCAAGGGYRGGCTTGAAGGTAGCRTACCCCAACCTATGGGTGGTTGGGTATGTTACAACTCCACTCCCTTGACATTAATGAAGCCTCATGTGAATGATGGTATGTTCTTCACACATTATGCTAAATTTCAGTCAACAAGGAGATAKGAATTTAGTACCACCGCCCCRCCCTTTGTTTTCTATGACACTTTTGATGATGGGTGCACTCTTGAATGATACTTTGGATGGGAGGTTGATTGCACATGGGCTAAATATTTGGTTCTATCTAGAAATGTCTACTATTGGCATGTTTTCTTCTCGTATAGTCCATGATAGTGTGTTCATAKARGTAGCGAAGGGTGGAGTCGTGCTCTTTTGTGCATAGGCCCAACTTTGGTGGCACTTAGATCCTACTATAGTTATTAGGATTTGGATCGAACCCTCCTAATTGATCATTATGGGACATTGTCATTGTTGTTATAAGTGATGTGTTTTATGCAATCCGAGGGAGGTTCAAAGAGGGTTGTAGGGGTGTGGAAAGAGATTATAGAGGTCAATTATAGTGTTGTGAGCTCCACCACTGTGAAGTTGAAATTGCCACTTATCTCTTGGTATTTGGGAGTCAAATAAATATTTTCAGTCCTTCATGTAGATTTCTCACAAGAAACAATTGGAGTTGGATTTGTAGCTAAGTTCATTGAAATCATTGGTTGATAGAATTGTGATTCATCTTAGTTTTCTTTAGGTTGTTATATTGTCTCATGTATCTTTAGCCTCCATTCCAGTTAGTGACGTGTTGTTTGGTGAACCCCTTTTCAAAAGCATTGGGATATTAGCCACAACGAGAAACACCACTTTGGTTGCATGGAATAATTTGGATGCACCTGTTCCCATGGACCAATCAGATGAGTACATGTCAACTATGGAGGAAGCTATGGAAGCCTAAGTGGATTTGAACACTGCTACCACTTTAGGGCATAATTTTTAGTTTAATTTCCTTGAATTTCTATGTATTGTTGTTTAGTTTTATTATTAACACATTTGTAAGGAAATTTACTTTCCAAGACTATTTGGAATGGATTAGTTTCGAGATAGAAGTTTTTGGACTTGGCTATGCCTATTTTTTTCTCAAAGGCTACAATGAGTTTTTAAAACTCTTATATTATGCTACTATCTAGTTTGACTGCAACTCTCTCTAACACAAAATATAATAGTTACTATTAAAAAAAATCCATGCTAAAGGAATGTTGGGAAGTTTGGTGTGACTCACACATGTGAAGTTATAGTACCGCCCATAGGATGTAATCTGCATTTCAATTTCATGTTAAAATGTTTTGACAATGTATTAATTTGCTTCCTCAACAAAAAATTGCGCATTCATTTTCAAAGTTGGAGAAAAACTTCAATATTAAATTAAATATTTTTCATAATTTTGAAAATTAGTTGTTTCTTATTTTCATTGGTCAAAATCAATTATGATTTGACATAAATTCATTATCTCCTCATTTCAATTATGGGGACTAATTTTTTTTTTTTAAACATAAACTTATACATTGCCAAATTGCATTTCCACCTAGTATAACAAAGAGTCCAAGTGTCCACCTATCCATCAACAAAGAACACATAAACCCCTAAACTTGTCTCCAAAATTGCATTGACACCGACATTTGTCTTTTCAACAATGGGCACAATGACCACAACATTTCCTTGTAAATTCTAAGACCAACATCTTATACTCACAACTCTTTGTCCAATAAGGATTCATATCTAATACTTAACCGACAAAATTAGTAGAGCATGAACAATATTCAAAGAAATGAAATGTGGAAAAAAATACAAGAGAAAATAAGATTGAACCTATAGAATATATCCCTTGTATTAAASATCTCCAATAGAGTGAGCAATGTTCAAAATCCTCTTCAAGGGAGAAACCCCCTATGTGTAGAGCTCCAAGTACAACAACAACACTTCACTAAATATATCCTATCCTTCTAGCTCTATAAATAACTTTATGATAGMAAATACCCTAAATCAAGAGGATTCTTTTTATTTCAAGTAACTACCTTGTAACTATCTAATGGGAATTATTCAAATAATATGGCATCATACATCGATTAACTAACTAATAATTACCCAAAGTAGGGAGGTTAGGGTAGGACCCTAACATGCTTTCCCCCTTCAAAAGAAATGTTTTCCTCAAGGGTATAGATGTGAAAATAATTGTAAAATATTTATTGGTTCCCAAGTGGCATATTCTGGTTGCATATCCTTCCACTAAATAAAAAATTCTCAGATGGTGAGATGGCATAGTCGATGGTCTTGGGTGCCCAATATTGATTTTGGATGGAACCAAATGGACCCTTCTTCATCAAGTTTTGTAAATATAGAATAAACACAACATTTTTACCCACTACCTTCTTCAATAGGATGCATGAAAGACTAGATGGATCTTAGAGTGGGCTAGAAGAGCCAATGTATAGGCAACTTGCCTGATGCACTAGAGGATATGATATGTCCATAGAATTTTGTCATAAGCTTCTGGTGGGATTTGTCTTTGAGACAGGTATACTTATAACATTGAAGGAAAAGAAAAACTTGATCTCCTTCTATAAAATAATGATCATATCTATGTTTTTTAGCTTTTGCTTAATGCAATTTTGAGTCATCATCATATTGTCCTTAAGTGTATAGAGAATGGCCTCTCTAGTGTGAAGCATGGAATCTACGACTTGAACCTTGGATGTGCTTGGGAAGTATGAATCTATTGAAGTTTTTTTTTTTGTCCATATATAACTTCATATGGTGTCACTTTTATAGCACAATGATAAGAAGTATTGTACCACCATTTTGCAAGGGGTAACCATTGTGCCCATTGGTGCTACCTTTTTGAAGAAAATCATCATAAACATATTTTCAAGCATTTGTTGACTACTTTTGTTTGAAGGTGATAATATGTTCTCATGTTCAACTAGGTGCCTTAGGGTTTAAATAATTTCTGCCAAAGTTTTATAGTGAATGTGGGGTCATAGTCTAACACAATGGTAGTGGTCATACCATGTAAATTAAAAATATTATCCATGAAAACTTAGGAAAAAATGGAGGGTGTAAATGGGTGTGGTAGGGAAAAAATGTAATTGTATTTAGAAAGGAGGTCACCAACTAATAGTGGTCATTTTTTTTGGCGGCCACATTTATCCTGGACTCTTCATATTCCCCCCCTTCTTCCTTTGACAAGTGTCACATGTTGATACAAAATTTTGGATGTATTTTTTCATGCCTTCCCAAAAGAATGAGCACTTAATGCATGCATTCATTTTCTAAAAGATAGAATGAACTACAGTTGAAGATGAGTTGAGCTCTTCTANTTAGAAAGGAGGTCACCAACTAATAGTGGTCGTTTTTTTTGGCGGCCACATTTATCCTGGACTCTTCATATTCCCCCCCTTGTTCCTTTGACAAGTGTCACATGTTGATACAAAATTTTGGATGTATTTTTTCATGCCTTCCCAAAAGAATGAGCACTTAATGCATGCATTCATTTTCTAAAAGATAGAATGAACTACAGTTGAAGATGAGTGGAGCTCTTCTAACACCCTTTGTTTTAAAGTAAACTTCTTCACTAGAAATATGCATCCTTTATACTGTAAGGTATCCCACTACCGAGTACTTAGGGATTGGGGTCCTCTTGAAGCCTATGGATGACTTAAACCACCTTGTCATTGGCAAACCATTCTTGGTGGGATTCAAAAAGACAATCATGTATAGGTAAGGATAGAGAAAAGAGATATCCTTCATCCTCATATTTCCTAGACAAGGCATCAACTACCACATTCTCTTTTGTTTTCTTATATATGTTCTCATAATCATATCCAAACATCTTAGTAACCCACCTGTGTTTCTTAGGTGACCTCTACTCGAAAAATACTTTAAACTATGATGATTTGTCTTGATCTGGAAGCACCTCCCAATAAGATATGGGAACCATGCACCAACATCATAAGGATAGCCATAATCTCTTTCTCACGGGTGGACTTGAACAAAAAAATTTCACACAATTATTTATTGGTGAATGCTAAAGAACACCCTTCTTGCATCAATATGACTCCAATGCCACGTCCACATTCCAAGACAAATGTCTTAGCGAAAGCTAGCACAAATAAGGCTAGGGTAGTACACATGGATTATTTTAAGGTGGAAAATGACTACTTGCTTTCCTTGATCCATACAAAGGCATTCTTCTTGATTAGGGATATTAAGGGGGCTGCAATTCATCCATAATTTTTTACAATTTTTTAGTAGTAACCTATGAGCCCTAAGAAACCCCATAATATGTTTAAAGTCTCGGGAAAAATCAATCCTTCATAGCCTCGATTTTCTTGGGATCCACTCACCCCCCATCTTGAATGATTATATGACCCAATATTTCTACCTTGAAAGAACCAAAATAATATTTTGAATGTTTGAGGAATAATTGGTTGTCCTAAGTTTCAAGGATTTATCAACATGAGCAACATGTGTTGCCCATGTTTTGATATAGATCAAAATATCATCAAAGAAAACAAACACAAAATTGTATAGGAATGGTCAAAGGATCTTATTCACGAGGATCTGAAAAGTTGAGGGAGAATTGCATGCCAAGGGAATAAATAAAATATTGTAATGAACTTCATGAGTGTGGAAGGTTGTCTCTGTAATTTCCACTTCCTTCATCTTGATTTGGCGGTATCCTAAATAAAGGTCCAATTTAGTGAAAAAATTGGTAGCAAGAAGCTCATCCAAGAGATCATCAATAATTGGGATTGGAAATTTGTCTTTGATGGTAAACTTAATGAGAGCATGAAAATACACACACATGCACCAATTTCCTTCTTTATTTAATACTATGACCACTATTGAGGAATAGGGGCTAGTGATAGGATGAATAACACCTACTTCTAATAGTTCATGGATAATCTTTTCAATTTAATTCTTGTGTGCAAAAGCATGCTTGTAAGGATGCACATGGGTGGTTGTCTACCTATAATCAATGGAATTCCATGATCATGCTCACCACGTGAAGGTAGTAACCCATAGGGTGTGTCAAACACTTGTTGATGTTTATTTAGTATTGATTGTAAATCATGATGGATMTCTTGTGGTAGGTGGTCGAAAACTTGGATGGCATGGAATTGGGTAATAATTGTAAAGTGGCATTTCTTCAATATCATTTCCATATGGTGAGACTAATAATTTCAGTGGATCCAAAATTGATCCCCTTGAGGGTATGTTTYTATCCATCTTTAGTAAATCTTGTGTACAAGTCCTTGAAGTCCATSGTAACCAAGCCCAATGTAAATAGCCATTTTGAACCTAGTACCACATCACAACTACCCATTTCAATAACAAACATGTTAKATTTGAGATGATATTCCCCTAGTTGAAGTCACACCTTCTCACACTTGTGATCCAGATTATGTTGAGAACGAAATGAAATACAAACTAAAATATAGAAAAGAACACATAAATAYAGTGAAACCAACTTCTATTAATAAATAACAGAATATTGTAGAACACAAACTCGCTAGAATGGTGGTAGCTTATCTCCAAAGAGAAAGAGATGTTGGATATGCTCATTCATAGTAAGAATTACATCACACTCCATTACATGCTCAAAGAAGCTCCTTCACCTTGATTATATATGAGAGAGTGAGAAGAGAATAATTCCCATGATACATGTGGGATAAATTGTTTTAAGTTTACAAAATGACATAGGCATGCAAAATAGTAGGACTTCTCAAGAGGTCACCCATCCTAATACTACTCTATCCCAAGCACACTTAACTATGGAGTTCTAATGGGATTTGATGCATTAACTCTGTAGGAATGCACATAAGACAATTAGGCAATCATGAGATGATGTATGTAATTAACAAATGGATATCAAATTGCATTACATTCCCCATCAAAAGGGTGAATATCATGGTTTATAAAAACCACAGTCTCGAAAACACTGATTTAGTGAAAAAGGTGGATGGCCACCGAGATCCACCTAGATCAGTCCTCCAGCCTTAGGAAGCAATGGTACCCATTTCATCAAGTTCCCTTAGGATATGGGGAAATTTTTGTTGAATCTGAACCTTGGTGAGCCACTTTCCTTGTTGAAGTGGTTGTCCTTCTTGTACTTAGCATTATCCCATTGAATGATATCATGAACCTATTGTTGGAGGTGTTGGATCCATTCAACAAATATGGATACATGATCTTCCTTGGTCTGAGTGTGGGAGGAATCYGTCGGTGAAGATGCAATATGAAGAGCTATATCAATGGGGGATAATGGGTGGAAACCCATGCACACCTGAAAAGGGGTGTGGCTAATAGAGCTATGAAGGGATCTATTATAGCTATGTTGAACATATGGAAGACTCTCAATCTTTGGAAGGGAGAGTCTATAGATTGGACCATTGGGTAAGGGAGCACCAGACACCAAGTCAATGGAATGATTGACTTGGTAGTGTAGAGGCACCCCTACAGGTGAAAAAATATCTTTGTGCTCCTCTACAATCTTGTCAATCTGCTTCTGCTATATAGAAAGGTATTTGGTTCAGGCTATGGTGGTTTTAGTGGCCTTCTATTCG
Organism: Picea mariana; assembly: GCA_032191745.1. Classification (NCBI taxonomy): domain Eukaryota; kingdom Viridiplantae; phylum Streptophyta; class Pinopsida; order Pinales; family Pinaceae; genus Picea; species Picea mariana. The sequence continues at coordinate 5,215 of JASDQU010257666.1, read as the reverse complement.
TG
>JASDQU010257660.1:14128-25633 GCA_032191745.1 Picea mariana | reverse complement strand
CAAGGCCATGGTTGTAATCTCTCTTTCACATTTAATATGATACAGTAATATGATTCTTTCCTATAAATCTTGTTGTGTTTTATTGTATGATTCCTTGATCACATACATAGGTTTATATTGAGTTTATGCTATTACTATCACTTTGGTTGGTTGCGTTCTTTTGCAGGATCATCATCGTAGGAGTGTTGGAACGAAGCTAGGATGGCGATGGTGAGAAGAAGTGGCATTTAAATGGTATGTCACCTATCCCTCTTTAGTTAGTAAATTCAATATCTAAAACTTAAGGAAAGCGTCATGTTCTGGTGTGTTTTGTTCTAGATCTAGGTGGATCTACGGAGATCAGTTACTTTCCGCACCTATTGATTAGTCCGATAACACCTGTGTATAATTTTCTTGGGTTCAATCATGAGACCAAAGAGTCAATGCGACTCAGAAGTTTGAAAGATTCTTTGACCAGGAGGTCAGTAGACTCCACTAAGGTAATGGCACTGCGTCAAAAGTGCTCATGGAAGAAATAGTCATGTACAGTGATCACAGTGAGAGCACAAGAAGATTCAAGAATCCGAGAAGAATTGTAGACTTCTGGGATCAACAAGGAAAAGTTGTATAGGGAGAAGGAAGTTGTTGCAATTACTATGGTAGCAAGTATGTTATGACTTGTTGAGTCAGCTAGAGGAAAGAATGATTGCATGTTTGCAAGTGTTGTTGGTGATGTTGTTGCGTAAGGAAGGAAGCAACAGAGAGCTGAAGTGTTGGTTATAAGTTTGATAAAAGAAGCATGAAAGCTTCTACTGCCATCAGACTTTCAAGTGGTATAAAATTTATTAATGGAAGTCATGCAGGTATGAGTTTTTATTACTCTTTTTTCATAATTGTTGAAAGGAAATTTAGGTAAGAATTTCCTCAGCCAAAGTTATTTTTATAAAATCACATGATTATATTATTGAGTGCATACTACTAGATGTGCTAAAGGCTTGAAGCTTGTATTAATTCAAATATTTTTATCTTCTGAATGCACACACTAACATAGTAGAATGTCATGTTAATTTGGTTATGGGGTAATAACCAAAGAATTAAATATAAAAACTTGTTATAGGAATGAATCCCAGTAAGCTAGTCATGTATGAGACTAGGACCTGGTTGGATATGAAAAGGTTATGAGCCACACAGGTACTAAAAGCTTCCTACCTTTAAATAAAACTTGGACTACAACCTTTTTTCTAACACTAATGAACACCACATAATTATATTATTAGTGTAGTGTTTGGGTTGAAAAGGAATGCATCCAATTAATTGGGAAGATAATAGGGTGTGGAGAATGTTTCAACAGATTGGCCAGAATTCCAACTTATGGATGGTGAGATACATGACTAAGATAAAGAGAATTATATAATTCAATGCAAGGTGCGCTGAATAAGTATGCACTGAGAATTGCACTCATGCATAGTAAGAGATAGAATTGTGTACTAAATGCAATGGTTGAATGAGTTTTGTAAGCACATGCATATATATTATTGCATGGAAATAATTGTTACTAACAGTTGAAATGTTGTTAACTCATGAAGTTGAGGACATTTCAGGGAGGTGTTAGACATTGCAATGGGAAAGTTTCAAGTCAAGTAGTCACATGAGCATTGACTAAAGGAAATTTTCTGGTTCAGAAAAAGAAGAAATGAACTTATTGTTATTAATTATGAACATGCATATGCATAGAATGACGAGTCATTCTATTTTATTAAATTGTTTGGTAATTGTGATTGAATTTCTAGGTGAAGGAAATTCTAAGTTCACTACATATTGCAATTGAATTATGATGTACAGGAAATACTGACAATTGTTGGCAGTATGCAAGATGAAGCCTTGTAGGAAAATGGTATGTAGTTTGGTGCTTATGGAAAACCACAAGGAAGGTTGCAATCTTAATATGGAAACAACCAAGAAGAATTATGAAATGGAATTTAATGTTTGGGGAAAAAGTTGAATTCCCCTTTGAACTAAGTTTGAGTTCCTAAATGAATTATTATATGTTTCCTCATGATAATTGCATGTGGGTGATGCAGATGAGATGATGTTGATTAAAGTGGAATGTTGACTACAATGAGTAGCTCGGGGAGGATGTCGATTGGAGACCTCTGAGGGCAGTTGGAACTCCTTGAGCCACGGTGCTCTAAGACTTTCAGTCCGGCCTATTGTTGAAGCCCAAGGAAAGGGAGGTGTAGCAATCGATGGACTGTGTGACAGTGAAGGTGTACACTCCTGGGGTGGGACAGACATGTGGGGAATGAGAGACTATTGGTTGAAGTGTTGCTGAGGTTTGGTTGGTTGGATTGTTGTTGAGGTTTGGTACCTTGGCATAGACCATGTTGATATGGAGGTCTTCTCAATCAAAAGATAAGTACAATTCTCTATTTATTGTATGTTGTGTATATTGTATACAGGTTATAATGTTATTAGAATTGCCTGTATATACATATATATACATTGCATATATGATTTCATTACCTGCATCCATGACTGTACATAATGTGTTTCATATTTCATTACTTAAGAAATATATAATTGATGCCAATCATGTAATCGATTGGAATGTGATTCAGGTGGAGCAAGAAGGCATCTTGCAAGTGCATCTGGTGCACATATTGGACCGAAAAAGAAAGCAACTTTGGAATCGAGCCATATGGCTTGTAAAGGTCCAGTGGACCTGGTACGGTTCTGAGGACGTGACATGGGAGCATGAGGATGCTATGCAGGCAGAATACCCGCATCTTTTTGAAGATTTTGAAAATCTTGCTGATGTTGTGTAAAAGTTGCACTGAGGACAGTGCAAAAATAATGGGAGGGGATTGTAATACCCCAAGAACATGCACTAGTTATATTATGTATTGTAATCATGTTTATAGGTTGGTTATTCAAGTGTATATAAGTTGGTGGGATTATGTGTTATTTAGGCCGAAGAGCCTATGTGTTAAAGGCCAGGAGCCAGATTTTTGTATATGTAATTATGCAGATCATTAATAAAATATAAACATCGTTGCATGCCGACCGACCATCAAGAAAGAGTGATGGGGGACTAAGCTTCCACAAGTTTGGGTAAGGGAGGAGGCTAAGTGTGTGGGCCTAGGGGATAATATAGGGGGCTTACCTCTAAAGGGGATAATAATTTATTATTATTTCTTAAAGGCTAAGGTGGTCAATTGACCAAGTGTTGTCCTAAGTTCTTTGAAAAGGAACATGTGCAAAAGGGAAAACATGCAGCTCCAAGAAGACAAGTGTCGACCTAGGCGCATGTAGTTAAAATCTTAAGCATCAGCTATGTTGGGGGTTTGCGGGTCATTCTTCTATCCTTCACCTGAGTCATTCTACAATTCTTCCATACTCCGTCTGAGTTCGCTAGAATATTTCCTGAGAATCGTTTTTCCTCTGCACTCGACCTCTGTGTTTTTTTTTCTAGTCACGCACCTTGAAACTAGTGGGAAAAACTCGTGGACCGATTTATCGTCTAACTTGTTCGACCTCTGCATAATCACGCATATTGAACCCAGTGAGAACCCGTAGACTGAGCCACGGCTTCTGTGAAACCTAAGCATACCATAATTGTTTATGCCGTGTGTGTTATAACTATGGGCTGTTGTGGCCATGCAGTCCCTTGGCTGAGTGTGATTTGGTGTTGTCATATGTTCCTTGTTGAGCCTTATTGTTGNGCTGGAATGGAGCTAAAGAAGCAGGTTTCTAGGCCTATGTGCAACACTCTCTCCAGGTGAGGGAGGTGGTTGTGGTTGAAGAGACAGGTTGTCAGGCCTGTGAGTGACTCTCTCCAGGTGAGAGAGTGCATGGAGGAAGTGAGAACTCCTAGAAGGGATCCTATAGCTGTCATAGAGCTTAGAGAATTCTAGTTCAGCCTATTGTTGAAGCCCAAGGCAAGGGAGGTTTAGCAACCAAAGGACTGTCCTGTGTGATAGTGAAGGTGTATACTCCTAGGGTGGGATAAGCATGTGGAAAATGAGAGTCTATGAGTAGTGGGAATAAGTGGCTCCTGGGAGAGAATCCTTCCTCATAAACTGTGTGTCTTTTTGTTGACCTTGCCTAGCCTAGGATTCCCTTGCCCGATGGAGCTTAGTCCCAGCTCGGGGGTGACCTACTGTTGAGAGTGATGAGCAACGCGGTCTAAGGCTGGGAGGTTCATGGAAGGTCTGCATGCATATGGTGGTGTTATTCCAGTTGAAAAGATAAGTATCAGTATGTGCTTAATTTATATGTTATGCATGTCTGTGATGCTCGAATGTTATCATGTATTCTGTTGTGTTTATGAAATACTGTTAATCCCATTGATAATGTATGGTAGTAGTAACTCTGTGTTATGTGTTTTATCTCAATTAAAATGCATCTTATATATTTATATGTGAATGTTCCGCAATGGTAGCATTGCCCGGCTTATGGGTGGCTGGGGATGTTACATAATGGTATGACACTATTATTCATCTGGTCACCACACCAGGGTAGTGGCTCTTGGTGGCATAGCCAAAAGAAAGGGAGTCTATCATGAGCCAACCTTCTCATCTCCATGAAATGATTGTGGGTAACGTTGTCACCATTGTTCACCACGCCAGGGCAGTGTCCTCCAACTATTCTCTTGAAATAAAAAGAAATAAGACAAAGAGTAAAATTGCATTGAATGGGATAGGAAACAATTGCATCCATGATAAGGTGCACCTCACCCTCTACAGAGGCACCCACTACATTTCCTTGTTATCACTGCACCCCTTGCCCAAACATCCCCCACACCATCTCATGCATTTACATGACCTAGATTGGTCTTCACCTGGAAACACCCCACTCCTAAGGATAATTATCCCAATAGGATGTCTTGAAACCCTCTACAAACCTGGCTTGTAGAATAGCATAACGTCGTTGAGCACTTTTCTAAGAAAAGGGGGGTTTTATGCACATGTTTGGGTAACTTGATTATTAGATGTGATTGACATTGCTATGATCCATGTGACTTATGATCCCATGGAGGATGTACTTGTTGTTGTTGCAGGACCATGCCTGACAGATAGGTACATATGGGGATATGATTAGCTTAGACCTCCATAGGGATAAAATCCCACCAGATGGATGTTGAGACCCCAGCCAGGGGCAGAGAGATATCTGAGGCTTGCATTAGAGAAAAGGGAGGATGTTCCACCAGAGGCACTTTGACAGGCCTGGACCTAGAGGGTCTTTCCCTCCCACCATGGCATTGGCCCTTGAAGGCCCCTGACATCATCATTCAGAGCCTTGACATCATCCAGTTGAGGTATCCAGCATGAGGATGACTTTGGTTGGCACGTGTGGCAGTTCCTGAGGGGTTTTTAGCCCCAACGTTTCACTTTGGAGGCCTAGCGTTCCAAGAGGTAGGCCAACGTCACCCTAGGAGTGGCATGACGTCACCCTAAAAAGATGAATTTATTGTTTTATTTGTCAATTTTATGTAAAACTGGATTTTTCATATAAACTAGCCATGTCAGCCTTTTTTTAACCTAAAATGTAATTAAGGTCATTTGTATTGTATAAATAAGAGATTGAACTCTCATTTTTATTCATCATCTTTCACTCACACAAGTGTGAGGTATGAAATTTGGCCTCTTTTAAGGCTTATTGGTTGAACTAAGTGGTGCGCAACTCTTGGAGGGATCTTTTATTGGTGTATTTTTGCATTTTCATGGTGGAAAGTCTTCAACTAGGGTTTGTGACTAGATTATTTTTGCTGAAGTAAGTAGAAATTTGCAAGCCTTCTTTGTTTTGAATGGTTATGGTATATTTTACTTGTTCATTTATAATATTATGAAATTTCTAGTGTGAAACCCTAGGAGAAAAGCACATGTTATTATCCTTCTCTTAATAACTCTTCACCTACTTGATTTTTCTAGAAGACACCTTCCTTGAAGGATATAGTAGAGCCCTAACTTAGTATCACTCTAGTACTATTTCTTCATCAAAGCTCTCATATTTTTTTTCAAGCTTGATCTAAAAAAGAATGAAAATCGCTAGGGCCTAGGGTTACCTACTTCCTAGTAACTTTTTCCTTCTAGGGTTTTGGATGATTGAGGCCTTAGGTTACTAACAAATCAACCATCCTCCCTCTTCTCTTTAGCTCATCCATTATAATTTGTTTCCCCTAAGAATTTTCGTTGCAATAGTGACTCCATTTATCCTAAAGGCACTAGTTCATACCTTACAAAGTGATTGATTGACTAAAACAACCTTTAAACCATCTACTTCAAGATATTTACTAACCATTTCTAACCTTACATTGGACTACCCTACTAACTATCTTGTTGTTGTTGCAAAATATTTCTACATCCATCTATAATAGCAGCTTTATCACATTAAAAGCAATTTTTAAAGCTGATTTTACATTGCCTTCATTGCTTCTGACAAATACTAGCACTTTGCCAATTTTAGGCTATCATTTTTGGTCATTATTGAAGCTTTATTGAGGCATAATTGTGAAGCTATTACTATATATACATTTCTGCTATAAATATTTATGTTGTTTCATCTTTTGTATTAGCTTATGCTTTTATTGAAAGTCTATGGTTTTATGAAGCACTAACATCAATCGGTACTTGTAAACATTGTTTTTCTTGTTGTCTTGTTCTGGAAAGGTACACTTAAGTAATACTTTGCTTCATATTATTAAAACCCTTGGGACTTTTTGATTAAAGTGATCTATGAGAGGGGTGGGAATTTCTTGATACTCTTACCTTAGCCTTCTCAAACCCCTGAGTCACCGGGGACATCTCCCCTAGGGTACTACCCCTAAAGAGAAAGAGGTGTCTTGTTTAGGTGATAGTGATAGGACAACCTCCTATTACGCCAATTTAGAGATCACTTGCCTTTGGCTTTGGGAAAGTACAAATTGTGCGATAACAATCCTCACTAGCTAGTAGCCCCATTGCATCAGTGGAAATCCTGGCCGAAAACTCCGGCAGGCCCCTCTTGGGCATCATCTTGCCCCACATGTGCATCCGCACATAAGTCATCGGCCTAAAATGTTGATGGACAAAAGTAGGCCTTGTCTCTGGAAACCTTTCAAAAAATAAACAAAACAACTCTGAAGCAAAAGGGAAGTTCTCCCTCCCATGTATCATAGCACGACATCTATCTAGAGCTATACAAAACTACCACAAAAAATAGCATACCATCTAATACATCATGGCCTCTATACCAATTAATCAACATAATACAAAATAGGGAAACTAATTGATGCACTTCCCATCATTGGTAAAGTGTGCAATGGTCGTCACTAACAGTGAGAGGAACCTAACCTCCTCTGCACCGAAAGAAGTGATTCGTAGCAGTCCACCAGACACATTAAAATCAACTGGGGAAAGTGCATCAACCCTAATATATCTCTAAGAGTACATGAGCTGACTCTCTATTGCAACACCTACTGGGACATCAAGGAACTAGGGAAAATCATCCCCTCTCCTGAATATCCCAACAATAAAATATATATCCTCTTAAGTGGGATGGTACCACGGATCAGGACCAACACAGAATGCATGTCGATGGACATCCGATCGACGAATTAGTTTCACCAACAATCTGGAGTGCTCCTTCAGGGATGTAGACTCCTCATAGTACTTAAGGAGGCCTACATTCCTCAAGAGGACATGGGTCACTGCAGTAATAGAGCGAGGGTACAAATCCCTCTCCCTCTCCCTTGTCTCCCAATCCTTTACAACATTGTACAGTTCAACCCTCTGCTCTTTTTTTTGTTGTTGTTCTCTCTGCTGACGTCTCTAAATAATTAACATATGAAATACATCAGCCTCATACATAAAACATACAAAAAATCAAGTGAATGAGAAATTTATTTATAAATATGGAAAAACAACTTCCCTCAAAAAATAAGTAAATTTCATCATTGGTGTGCCCAATAAACAATCAAGCATCGTCTGCGGTGCATATATTACTTGTGAGATCCGTCGACGATGCTCCTTTTTAATATAACGCACCATATGAAATTTGTTATATTATTTTATGTGGTGCATTGTATAACCTTAGCACACGGGTGCATGAAGGTTATCCGACGCACCACCTAAAATATTAAAGCACCATAAAACCATTTAAAAAAAAATTGTGGTGCGTATCCATTTCCCGACATGCACTGGTGCTTTTTAGGAAAGGCAACGCACCGCACCACTATTTTTTTTTTAAATCAATAATTACGGTACTTAGGAATTTATGCGCTAATTTTTTTATGGAGGTGCGTTGTGTAATCATTAATGCACCGGTGCATATGTTTACCAATGCACCACATAAAATAATATATTTGATTAGCATGTGTAAGCATTAATGACCTGGTGCGTTAACGTCAACTAGATGCACCTCCAGAAATTAGCTATATTATTTTATGTGGTGCATCAGTAAACTTACACCCTGATGTGTTAATGTTTACAAACTCACATCCATAAAAAAATTTGGCATTGTTTTTCGATGCACTCTGTAAATTTTCAGGGTGCACTATCTGCGGTGCGAGCCGAATGACTCAAACACACCGCGCATAATTTTTATTTTATTTAAAACAGTGAAAATTTAACTAAATTTTGAATTTTTATCTGTTAAAATTTTAAGTTTTAAAGAAACAAAGACATTACCTAGACATTTTCTCGTCGAGGAGGCATGGTTGCCACGTAGTCCAAAAAACCAAATTTTCCCATCGTTTGGAAAAATTTGAAAGCCACACACTTAGCAACAAACGAAAGGAAGGAAAGAAAGGGAAGCACTGATGGAAAATCATTTCAGAGAGGCAAACATTGCACCGGTGCTTGAGAACTCTATAGCACTGGAAATGGTAAAAATGAATTTTTACCGTCAGTAATTTTTTTTTTATTTAATCTTGTTACGGTGCACTCGATTTCTATATGCATCGGTGCGTTCATATTTATCTAGCACATGGGAGTATATATTTTTTAAAATAACCCTACCATGGTGCACTATTTTTTAGAGCAACTTGGAGCACTGGTGCATCCGTATTTAAGGTGTGCACTGCCATATAATTTTTTTAAATAACCCTACCACGGTGCACCATTTGTTAAAGCATCGATGTGTCAGTATTTAGATAGTGCACCAAAGTATATTTTTTGAAATAACCCTACCACGATGCGCCATTTTTTTAGCGCACTGGTGCGTTAGTATTTAAGGAACACACCAAAGTATATTTCTTTTGAAATAACCCTCCCACAGTGTGCCATGTGTTAGAGAAATTGTGCGTCAGTATTTAAGGAGAGCATCGTAGTATTTTTTTTTTTAAATAACCCTACCAAGGTGCACCATGTGTTATAGAATAGGTGCATCAATATTATAAACACATCGATGTGCTCAGTATTTATAAAAGCACCATGAAAAAAATTCTACTAAAACCTCTGGTCGCTAGCCTCTGCTAGTTTCTTTCGCTATAAATAGATTTTTGGGCTATTTTTATAGGGGATTCCACAAAAACCTTCGCTAGAGGGTCTTTTCCTTGTAGTTTCAGTTGGATCACAAGCTTAGAATGATCTAGGAAGGTTACTCTCCTTCCTCCTCTAACAACAGTAGAAGTTTCCCCCTTCCCATTGAGCTTAGGTCTCCCATGAGTTTATCAGGTACCTTCCCAACTAGATTTCCTCTACACAAGGGATCCCCTTCTCTTCTATACAGTACCTCGACGACCTCCCCTTACCACTGTCAGTTTTTGTCCAATAAGTACCAAGCTACAGTCCCCTATTGCTTCAATATGGATCTAGGTCTTCTCTGTTTCAGGGTGATCATCAATATTTTGGATGAGCTTCCTATATTCTTCAAGGAAGACTCTCCAATTTCTTCTCTTCTTTGATCTGCACCAATGATCGCCTACAATCATTGTGCCATCAATCTTGTCACTCACATACTCTTCTCCATATTGTTTTTCTCTCTTCACTACGTGCTCTGTTTTTTGCATATATTTGTGTCTATTGGTTTGTCTCTGATACCACTCTTGGTGACGAACTATTTTTTCACACACCCGACCCCTAAGTACCCTTTTTAGGGATGGGGTATAAATTTTTCGCTTTCCTCAAATCATCTCAAACCTAGGTAACTAGGATTACATCGTCTTCGATTAGACGAGGGTTTTTCAACAGCTATAAATTTGTCCAGATCCGAGTTCTGGATCGAAATTATGGTATTTTATAGTTCTTTAGGCCTTCATTGACTAGATTCACTCATCACCATGTGGCATCCACGTGGCTCCCTGTCACTCAGCACGCCACATCATCATAGCATACAAAGACAAACCCAACTAGAGGTTGATGCTTGTCTAGCTCTTATAGGCCTATTAAATTAATTAATCATTATCAAGATAAAATCCCACTCTTTATTAATCATTTAAGTAATCCCTATTAGGGATATTTAATCTTCATTAATTCCTTAACCCTGTAATTAATTATTATTTTTATTTTGCCTAAATCATCGACCGAGTAAAACCAAGGATTACTTCCCTTCACCTTGGGAATCCCACAATTCGAGGTGGATTAGTGTTAATTATTATATTAACTCATAATGAATCCCATCACATTAACTCATAACCCAAACATGTCACTAAATAGTTTTAATTAATTATATTATAATATAATCATAATGAATTACATTATAATATAATTAATTATCATTTATTACACTTAGGGTTATTAAAATCAACTAATGTACTAAATCTCCAGACTTCGGCAAACTTACTCTCCACACTTTTGTGGACATACCGAGAACTCCCAAGCATCGAAATTCCTAGGGGGGGTCCCACTTATATTATGATATGATGAAAATATAATTAATTATATTATATTGTAATGTAATTAATCACATTAAACGTTTATTATAACAATTACATTAAATACAATATAATGTAATTAATTGCATTTATTATTCATACAAACTTTGGAAATAGGGAAAGGTAAGTCAGGGCCTTAGACCATTTTAGTTCTTGCATTATATCACCCCAAACATCTCGACATGCAAATATTATAATAGATTTTTATTATGATATATTATATTATAATACACCCTCTTGGAAATTGCACCTAGGTTTATTAAATCCCCAATATTATATTTAATATTGGAATGAGGGAAAAATCTGTGTCAACTGCTTCTTCTCTTCAACACACTCTCCATTCTTAAACCTCCCAGAGTCTCGAAGTCCCGAAGGGGTCACACTTGCATTAAGTCGTGGTATTATATAAGATTATAATACAATAAGTCTCATTAAATGTTTATCATATTCAATTACCTTAATTCAATTACGTTGAATATAATATAATGCAATTAATATTTATATTTTTATGCAACCACATGAAAGGAAAAGGTATGTTTGGGCCTTTGTCCATTTTAGCTCGTGTGTTGTGTTCATTATAATATATCAATTTTATAATAAACCCCATCAACATTTGTGCTCAGGTTTCATAAATTCTCTCTCTCTCTCTCTCTCTCTCTCTCTCTCTCTCTCTC
>JASDQU010257660.1:0-11533 GCA_032191745.1 Picea mariana | reverse complement strand
TATGGATAGGGCATCTAGCTTACAAGTGCATATAATTATCAACCAGGGTTTGTACGCTTATGAGGCATTGTGAAAAATGCATGAAGTTATTAATAATTTATTCAAAAGATGAGCATTATAATGTTGTTCTAACCTAACTAGAAATTTAATTCTATCTACCAAAAGTAGAGCATTAGCATATATAAATAAAAAATCATAACAATTGAAAAACACTTATAAACTCTATCTTTGAAAACTAGGAACATGCAAGTATGTTCAATATTCTACAAAAACACACCATAAACTATTTAGTAGCAAATATAGTTGTAAGGGGTCAATACTTTTGGATAGGAATGAAGAAAGAGGTGGTTGATTATATAGATAGATGTCTAGAATGTCAAAATGTAAAGGATAATCATAGACATCTAGATGGATTTTTATATCCATTGTCCATTCCTAAATGAAAGTGGGAAATTATTACCATTGATTTATTACTAAACGTCCCAGGATTGTAAGGCAGGAGGATTCCATCATGGTAGTGGTGGATAAATTAACTAAGGTTGGCCATTTTATTCTGTTAAAGATGACTCACAAGGAAACCATCATTGCAGAGATTTACATGAAGGAAATTTCCAGGCTACATGGTTTTTGATAGAGATCCCAATTTCACATCAAATTTATGGAAAGGATTATTTAAAGGATTTGGGAAAAAATAAATTTTAGTACAACATATCACCTATATTTAGATGGGAAAATGAGAGGATCAATCAGGTGAATGAGGATATTCTAATAATGTATGTGATGGATAAGCCATTCAAATGGAAAGAGTATCATTTGGTTGAATTTTCTTATAATAATGGGTATCATACATCTTTGAAGATGAGCCCATCTGAAGCATTATATAGAAGGCGGTGTAATACACCTATGAGTTTGGACAACCTAGCTGATAGAACCATCATTGAGGAAAAAATGCTCAAGGAAATGGAAGAATAGATGGTTAAAATAAATCATAATTTAAAGGTTGCACAATATAGGAAAAAAGTTATGCGGATAAAGATAAAAGACACATAGAATTCAGAGTGGAGAAGCATGTCTTCTTGAAAGTGAAAGATAAAAAGAGTTCATTGAAATTGGGAAGTTGCCCAAAATTGGAACCAATATATTGTGGACCATTTGAAAAGCTAGAGAGGATTGGTCTTATTGAATACATACTTGCATTTCTTTCATCCATGTGCATTCATAATGTGTTTCATGTGTCTTTGTTTAAAAGGTATGTGCATGATCCAAACCATGTAATTGATTGGATTGTGATCCAATTGGAGCGCGAGGGAAACTTTCAAGTCCATTCAGTGTGCATATTGGACAGGAAGGTCAAAGTGCTCAATAATTGATCCATTGGCCTGGTAAAGGTCCAATGGACCTACTACGGTCCTAAAGATGATACATGGGATCATGAGTATGTCATGCGGGAAGAGTACCCACAAATTTTTGAATAATTATGAATAATTTTGATTATACATTTGTATATAATTCATTGAGGACAATGCATAAATAAGGGGGAGGTTAATCATGGGGTACCACTTACTGAACCTGTGACATAGCAAGTGAGTTCATGTTACATTAAACAATACCCCTAATTTCACTAGATATTGAAAGTATCTCCCAAATTCCTTTATTTTTTATCCCCCCTCTCATTACATATTTCCAATAAAATAACCCTACTTTCACTAGATATCCCCTATTTTTACCAAACACCCATTTTTATACCCTCCAATACCTATAAACCCCCTCATACCCCACACCCCCCCAATACCTCCAATATATGACCCTATTTTTCACAATTTTAAAACCCCCTTTATGAATGAACATGATAAGATATTGGTCAACATGTTGAATCCCCCGTGAGGGGAATGTAATACCTCCATGTTGTAAATGTGTGTGCGTACATATGTTTATAGGCTAGTGAGCTAGAATGTTTTAGGATAGAGTGTCTGTGTGATATTAGGATGAAGAGCCTATATGTTGGAAGGTTGGTCAACCTAGAATTGTAAATTATAATCACACTCTGGTATATTAATTAAATACATCATGGTCCCATACCAAGTCAAACAAAGAGTATGGGGGGTTAGGACTCCATGAGATGGAAAGGGGGATGAGGGATTAAGGAAAGGGGATAAGCCAAGAAAGATAAGCCAAGGAATATATTATTATATTCTTAATTCCTAATTCATTGTTCATATGATTTTATCATAAGTTCTCAAGTGGGGGGATGAGTTCCTAAGTGGTGGGGGAAGAAGTTCTTTAGTTGCCACTTGTCAAAAAGGGGACATGCATATATAAACTTTGGACTTAGTGGAAAAGTGGGGGGATTCTCAGTCATTATTTTCATTCTTTCTCTACAATATTGGGTGTGAGTTAGTGAGCCACTGAGACAATGTTACAGTGTGAAACCCTATGAATCCTAGGCAGATTTAGGTGAACAATTATCCTTGGGTTTCCTTGGGTAAGGATTGAGCTTTGGAGGGAGAATTGTTTGGGATAGTTTTCTCTTAGTGTGAGGCCTGGAGTCTCCCTGGAGGCTCCATTAAAGAAGATAGAGTTCCTGGAGCTACAAATATTTCAAAATTCCTGACCGACCTATGCTAGAACCCTAGAAGGGAAGTGGGACAGCCTAAGGGACTATAGGACAAAGAAGTGGGTACACTTCTTTTGGTTGTGCGAGATGATGGAGAATGAGAGGTTTTAGGTTTAAATTGTTGTTAGAGATTGATACCTTGGCCTAGCCATTGTTTGTGCTAACTGTGAGACCTTAGTTGGCTTAGGTATCCTTTTCCCTAGTGGATTCATAGCCCCAGCTTAGGGGTGACCTAGTATTGAGAGAGATAGAATAGCAGTGTCTATGGCTAGGTGGAATGCCTGATGTTTGTAGCCAATTGGTGCTTTTATATAAAGATAAGTGTTTTGTTATGTGCTTATATGTTGTTTATTATGTGTAATTATGTCCTTGATTTCTATTGTGGTGGACATTTATATTTTGAAATGTTATTATGTGTTATGCATAAGTTATACATTGAATTGTATGATGTTAGAGCATATTATTACATATGGTCATTAGATCCATGTTAGGAATAATTATTCATGGTATCAAAGTATTAATGAGCGAGGTAAAATAATTTTAAAATTTTAGTATACACAGAGGTTGAATTTTCATGACATATGCCCAAAAGTGAGTATGGGGTGTGTTACACATCACATGGCTACACATAAGAATTTGTTTACCTCCATTAATTCATGCAATACATAGCATATTTTTTTGAGAAACTATTCAACTTTGGTTTTTCATGGGCAGGGTTCCATCGACATGGTAAATGGCATGATCAACAATATTCTATATATTCCTAATATTTCAACTAACTTTCTCTCAATTTATCATATTGTAAATTCTAGTTCAAGGAAGACAATCTTGTGTACTCCTGATTCTATTTTTATTTGTGAAATTGAGGACTCCTAGAAAAAATTTTCCATAGGGAAAGTGGATCATCATGCACTCTTGTACTCATTTTTCTCATTTTGTGTTGGATTCCCCTACCAATGTATTACTTGCTCACTCAAATGAGTTAAGTAAATTATGGGATGATCAATTTGGTCACTTAAAGTATCACTATCTCCAACAACTAAGTAAGCATAATATGGTCATTGTTCTTCCAATTATCTCCTTTTTTTATGGTGTTTTCACTAGGTGTGTTATTGGCAAGCATCCTCAAGATACTTTTGATAAAGGAAAATCTTGGAGAGCTTCCGAAGGTCTTCAAGTTGTTCACAATGTTATTGTAGGCCCTTTTTCTACCTTGTCTTTTCAAAGAGCCTATTATTTGCTTATATTCATCGATGAATACTCCATATGCACTTGGATCTATTTTTTAAAGAACAAAAGTTAGGCTTTTGCACTTTTCTTATGTTCAAATCCTTAGTTGAAAATCAATATGGAAAGTGTAGAAAAGTTTTGTGGAAAAATAATGAGGTGAATACATCAACCATAGATTTTAAGACTATTGTTCCAATGAAGATATTCAATTGCAACATATTGTACCCTACTGACCACAAGAAAATGGTGTTGCTGAAAGGAATAATTGTACCTTGAAGGAGATGGAAAATTTCATGATCCGTTCTAGATTCCTTACCTCGTAGTTTTCGGTTGAAGCCATCAACTGTGCCAACTATGCTCAAAATCATACACCTCACAAAGTTTTCCAAGGGGTGACCCCAGAAGAAGCATGGAGTAGATGAAACAAATTTGAACAATCTTTAAGTTTCAAAGAAGTTTTCGATGATGTAGTTCCCTTATAATGATCATTGAATCACTAATCATTATGACTTTGCAAACTCCTTTTTGTATTAGGATGGTTAAACCTTAAAACATAACTAGAGGTGTTTATAACAATAACTAAGCCCCATACATATTCTAATTATTTGTTTCCTTCGAAATCATAACAAATTCAACACCTACTACCTATAAAAACAAACCAAAATATTATAAAACCATTAATATACAAGTTTATTCAATTTAACTTATCAATTTCTTGAAAGCATTATTACTATTATTATCTTTTGAACACTACCCGCTAAAAATAAAGTGTATATGATCAATAACTTTGCATATTTCCTCCATAATTGAGGTAGTTATTGTCATTGAAAAAATTAAAACATTAACGTATTAAACAAAATATTAATTTTCTCAAACTCGTTCTAATGTATATAATAATTGCTACTTTGCTATTACATTGGCATATTTTTATCTTTAAGTTGGATTATGTTTCAAAATAAATTTAAAATTAACCAATTCTTACATATTGAGTGGATCTTATAATTTTAATTGGTTTTTAACAATAAGTGTAGTTTAAACACGTTATGATTTGGAGTTTTTCTTATTATTTTTGCTCAAAATCTGATTAAAATTTTAGAAAAATTGCTAGAACCCCATATATTAGTTTTGTCACAGACCACTCTAACTAAAGACTCTAAGTCAATATAACTTTGTTACCATATTAAAATTCATAGAGAAAAACATCAAACATGAAAAGCATGCACATAATAAACACCAATGTTACCGTAGAAACCCTTTACTAAGAAAACCAACTTCAAAAAGATATATTTATTACCTTGGCTAATTCGTCCAAGTCAATTGATTTGGGGCATTTACAATGGAGAACACCTAGCCTTTAAATATGCTTCATCACATTAAATACCATGGGTCATAAATTACATATGGCTCCATTCAYAGTGTTCAAACCTAGAAATGTGTTAAAAWTTAGTATGCAAAATTTTAGATGAATCAATTGCTACTAAGAATATGAAATAAAAACATTAACAAAAGATTTTGTAATAAGTTTTGATGGAWTTTTTTTWATTAAAATCCCTAAAGAGAKAAACRTCAAACGCAAGAAGCATTCACATAACAAACGCCAATATTTTACCCTTGAAACACTTCATCGAGAAAACCAACCTCAAATATATCTTTATTAACTTAGTCACTCTGTCCATGACCAATTTAGGTCATTTATAATGGAGAACAAGAAAACCTTTAAATAGGACTCATCACATCAAATACAATGGGCCACCCAACTCCATGGCCCTATAAATTACCTACGATAAACCCATCATTGACCAAACCAATGTTAACCTAACATTCCCCCCTTTAAACTTGACTTGGGACACACCTTCTCTCTTCAAAGTTTATTAAATCGGTATATGGGATTACAACATGACCTTCCTTAATTATATGACCTAAGTCTATATCTATGACAAAATCAAGGGTATGCATGCCTAAATTTGTTTTACAACCATATGCCCATTTACATGTGATTAAATGGAAAACCCACAAAATGTGTATCACTATATACCCACACATATGATGTTATGAAACATCAAGTTGTTTCAATTATCGAGTCACTCATGCTCCAAATACAATTAGATGTACCAAATATTTCTTCATCCTCTCTCTATATGATTTTTCATTGTGCCATTCATCGTTTTCTCTCAACATGGATTATAAGTTCATGGAAACAAGAATGAATTGTTAGTGAAACAATTTCCTTCTCTAGTTCAAAACCATCTTCAGTCACCAAAATGGAACCCATCCAAACACCACATGGCTGCTCAAAACAATATGTCTTCAAGTGCCACTTCACATGACTCCAAGACTCTTAAAATGAATCTTCCTTCACATATACCATTCTAAAATGGATCTTCAATAAATCACATAATACCATAACTTTGAATTTATCGGCACTTAATGAAAATTAAAGACATCTACTTATTCACCAGATGACATTGACCCTTATTAGACTTATCTCATCCATCATCTTCAACAAAATTATTTTCTCAGTAGGTCAAAATGGGATTAAAAAGAACATGGAATGACCCCGATAGGTTCAACAATCCTTACATATAAGCACACTACAACAATTTGCAAAGTACAACTTACAATAAAGGCTAACATGTAAGGCATAATAAAATCACTTCACAACAATTGACACGTGATCTTTCATGTCTCTAGCAACTCTAATATGATTTTTAATTCAATGGATTCACATACCACAATTAATTCATGATAACCCCAAGGAAAAGTCTAGAAATTTGAACATCCTCGCCAAAATCTCTTTGGAATTTTTGCAATAAGCATTTAATTATTTTTGGCAAAGTTGAGAAAATGTTCAAAATCTCCTTGGAAGTTGAAATGAACCATTACGATAGTTGGCCTTCCAAGGAATCTAATTAAAAATGGAGGTTGTTATGAATAAAAACATTGAATGGAATAGAGAGGACGAAATGAAGAAGGAAACTAACAAAGATGAGAGATCAAGAAATTAGTTTGCTTGATGATCAAAAGAGAAGAAAACATTGAGTCTGTCCCATGATGAGTGAAGATTGTTGTTCAGCCATGTCCATCTGCAAATTTCCTTCCAGTGAGTAACAATACACTAAATCTATGTATAGATTACCCTTTTGTAATCAATTTCCCACTTAATAAAATTCCCAATCAACCTTGTTTTCTTCTCATTTGGGTTTCCAGGGAAAATATGGTGTCCATTATGCCTTGAATGTTTGATATTTCTTTGTTTTTGTGAAAAAAAATCAGTGCGTGAGTTAATGGAAGTTATTCTATTTATTTAAATTGCCGCCTCTAGTTGAAGCCAATGGTTTAATGGTGAATTCTCATTGTGGTTCTAATTGGTTCACTCATAATTTCCCTGTCCATTCATACCATTGACATTGTTTCTTAGTGATGTCTTTATTGTTGGGCGAACTTAGAAGGTGCATTATTATTTGTGTAATAGAATTGCAGAGATAGAGTAAGCACAATTGGAGTGGATTGGTTCATATTTGGCATTGTTTTTGGCTCTAAAATCCATCCAATTAATCCCATAAGCCAAATATGGAATATGGATCATTCATGATCATTGAAGAATATCAAACAGAGAAGCATGATCTTAATGAAATTGTAATTGACCAAAATTTGAATTCTAATTTTTTGCAAAGATATGTTTTAATCAAACAGACAGGCTATAGGCCTACCTTTTATGGATCATAAGGTATCAAAGTAGGTTCATTAGATACCTTGAATAATTTACCATGTGCAATACCTTTAAGAGGTCAAAGCTAGAAGAGTTGAGAGAATTCAATAGGAAGATCCAAGAGGAAAGTCAATGTTGGAGGAAGAAAGCGGATGAGATGGAAAAAGAACTTGCTAAGTATCGTGACTCCTTTACCACTATGAGGGATGAATTAGACATGAGCATATTGAAGCTCTTGTAATTGGGGGAGAAATTCACTTATCTAGATAATTGGCAAGAGGAAAGGGTCATCGAAGTGATTACCTAGTTATACCAGGATTTGGTAGGAAAGGAAGAGACATTGAAGAAACTATAAGCAGTTGTCAAAAGACAAAGAAATCCCCTTCCATTGCTACTATAGAATTTAGCACCATGATGGAGTCAATAATGGTAAACCCACCTTCCAAAACCCTTCCTTAAGAGACTTCAATTATTTTGAAAAGCACACTAGAGGCATTGGTTCCAATATCATGAGGCAAATGGGCTATGATGGCCAAGGGATAGGAAAGAGAGGCCAAGGGATTCATATCCCCATTATAGCTCAACAAAGTCCCAAGCATGAAGGCATAGGATGTAGTGGGCAAGAAGACAACACAATTTTATTTCCAACCACCTTCATCAAGGTAAGAAGAACCAGAAAAGAAGGCATTCCCATGGAGGAAAAGGAATCTGGAAAAGAAGGGTGCAATGAGCCACTCAAATATGCTTATAGAGGCTTGGAAGAGGAAAACAAAGAGATGATTCCACCATCCATATACACTCCAACTCTTGGGAGATCAAGCAACCAAACCAACAAGCATCATCTCAAACTAAAAAGGTATGAAATCATATCTTTGGTTTGTTTATAATCCAAGAAAAGGAGTCACAAGGATATAAATTGTTATCACTCTAGAAGGCCAAGCAGTCCTTGCATGAACTATTCCTAGTATTGTAGACCGACAGGACATTGGGAGGCCAAATGTTGGAGGATTCACCCGAAACTCCATCCCAAGAACCAAATATCCAAGAAGAAATCTTGGACAGTCAAGGTCAAGGGGAAAGAGGAGCTACTTGCACTAACATCCCATTAAAAATGAAGGTTGTGATGAAGAAGAGAATTGAATGGAATAGAGAGGAGGAAATGAAGAAGGGGAGTAACAAAGATGAGAGCTCAAGTAAGCAATATACTTGATGATTGAAGAAGAAGAAAACATTGAGTCTATCCCATGATGAGTGAAGATTGTTGTTGAGCCATGGGCATCTACAAATTTCCTACCAATGAATAACAATACACTAAATATGTGTATAGATCACCCTTTTGTAATCAATTTCTTGCTTAATAAAATCCCCATTCAACTTGGTTTTCTTCCCATTTGGGTTTCCAGGGAAAATATGTTGTCCATTGTGCCTTGAATATTTGACATTTATCTATTTTTGTGCAAAAAAACGTGTGTGAGTTAGTAGAAGATCTTCTCTTTAATTGAATTGTTGTCTCTATTTGAATCAACGGTTTAATGGTGAATTCCCTTTGCGGATCTAATTGTTTCACAAATAATTTCTCTCTCCATTCATACTGTTGTCATTGTTGTTTGGTGATGTCTTTATTATTGGGCGAATTCATAAGGTGCATTATTATTTGTGTAACAAAATTACAGAGACAAAGTGATCAAAACAAAAATGTATTGGTTCATATTTGGCATTGAAGTTGGCACTAAATGTTAGAAAAGTGGGTGTGCTCGTTTAATCATAGACAATATAGAAATATTGTCACCCAACCATAGGCACAAAGTCCACCCTCGAGCACCTTAACCTTGACAAAGAAAATAATTCTGGTAGAAAATCAATAGCCAACCAAGGCTAGCACACCAAGCAAAGATAACCAAATACCAAGTAGAAATTCCAAGCCAGAAAACTGAAAATACAAGTTGCAGTAGCTGCAGCTGCAGCTCCTCTCTAAACTTGCGCACAACTCATTTTTTGCAGTTGCGAGTGAGTGAGTCCCAAATGAGCTCTAGCGCCCTGAATTTATACTTCTCCTTCTTAGTTGTCTAGGCCAACTTCTCTTTGTGGGGGCTAAAAACTAAATATTAATTATTTTCTTTCGCTGACTTGTCTTCTAGGGCAATTGTCCAAGGCTTTAGGGTTTCTCTTGCTTCCCAGAATATTCTAGTCTTGTCAAAGGTTATAAGTGAAGTTTAATACCTCTCGCAACTACCATAATATCAACACTCCCTCCTAGCTATGGAGGTATAAAATACAATGGTCTTGAGCACAAAAAAACCATTCAACCGGTAGCATCAACATAGTCATACATGATATCTCATGATCAAATCACGAGCAACATCATCACTATCTAACTGGATAGTCTCCATGGTAATTAGAACAATTCCATCCAGTAGAACACTACTTTGTCTATTCATAGTAGTATACAACTACTATTTGGTGGTACACAACCACTCTCAGTAGCACACTACTACTAACCAGTGACCCATAATCACTATCAATGGATCACATCCACCACATTAGCATACAACTATTGTCCAAAGACATAAAACCTCTACAACAATCATATCATCTGATATCAATCTGCATAAATAATATCATGATACAAACTGAGTCATCTGGGCCATTCTTCCACTCACATCTGTAAGATCTGGAAGAGCATATGCCCTCAGAAAATAAAACATCAGCCATGGGCTATCTAGACTATTCTTCCCAAGCATAGAATAATAATTGTCCCTAATTTTTTATCCTAGACCATTCACCTAACTGGGCCATTCCTCTAGAACTAATCATAGTGAAAACTGGAGAGAATGAGTCTGCCCTAGGGAATGCATGTCCCTGATTGTTGAACCTGGACTATTCACCTAACTAGGCCATTCCTCCGGCACTAATCATAGTGAAACCTAGAGAGAATGAGTCTTCCCTAGGGAAATATTGTCTGGACCATTTACTAAGGAAATGATTGTCATGCACCAACCTCCAAAATAGACCATTCTTCAAAACTACTCACAACTATGAACTTTGAAAGAATGATTTCCTGACAAGGCAAACCATTCTACTTGACCACTACTCAGAGTGACTTCCAAGAAGAATGATTGTTCTAGACCGTTCCCCCAAAATGGCCACAAGGGGCATTAGTGTCTATGGTACATCAACAATCTATTGGACCATTTTCATTATGAAAATGACTGTCTGATCTGGACCATTTTCCGAACTAGAAATTGCCTGTCCGTTAGAAATCTCAAACCACTTTCCAAACTAGAAAGGAACTGCCCAACCTCGACCATTTTTCAAACTAGAAAATGATTGCCCATGAATTAATAATATGTATCAATGCTCCCTCCCAACCCGGGGAGCCATATCTTCCCTTTCCACTGAGGGAGTTATCTCCACGAGCCCCATCGTGTCCCGTAAGTACGTGAACTTTATCCTGGACAAAGGATTTGTCAGAATATCTCCCACCTACTCATCTGTGGAGATATACTGGAGTTTCACTTCTCCTTCCTATACTTTATCACGAATAATGTAGTATTTGATCTTAATATGTTTCGACCAGTCATGAAACACTGGGTGTTCTAATAGCCTCATACAACTTTGATTGTCACAGCATATTACAGTCGAATTTGGTACCTGATCAAATAATCCATAAATCAGCTTCCCCAACCATACTGCTTCGATACATGCATCACATGTTGTTATATATTCTGCTCCTGTTGTGCTGTGTGTGACAAACTTTTGTTTCCTATTGGCCCATGATATCATAGCAGAGACCAAACTGAAACACGTCCTTGAAGTACTCCTTATGTCTTTTGCACTCCCTGCCCAATCTGAATTTGTGAATCCATGAATTTGTATATCATTGGATGAGGTGTATCTTAAACCATATTTTATTGTCCCACGAATATATCTCAGAACATGCTTTGCAACTATCCAACGCTCATGTCTAGGTTCCACTTGGA
>JASDQU010257658.1:8568-22707 GCA_032191745.1 Picea mariana | reverse complement strand
CTTCCCTTGTGCACATCCATCACATACGCCTTCATGGTCACCTTTGAGTTCTGGTAAACCTGTGACAGCTTTGCATATGTATGGTAGCGCCTTGTAGTTGATGTGAGCTAATCTTCTAGAGTTCACATGGATTCTTCAATAGCGTAGGTCATGGCAGCTTCTGAGTGACCCACCTTCTTCTTTTCCACTGATGATTGCTTCATTTATGATTTTTCTTTAGCACGTTGCCTTCTACAACCTTCGCTATAGCTTCCTCATGTGACCTAGAGCAAGGTCAACAAAACAAGAAGCAAGAATAATATCCTTCTTGATAATATAAAGCAATAGCATGAACAATCATCACAGTAGCTCCTTTAGAGCTTATTACTTATAATTTAGCAAAGATTAAAGGTAAGGAATACAATACAAAATGGGGTCAACACTCTCTTAGCGTTGTGACCAAGCATTCTTCCATGGCAACCTGGAACTAACATGAGAGATTTCTCCTAGAGGAGGTGTTAGTCATATCAGACAAAGTATTTACATTTACATTCTCACATCCTATCAAGTATAGTACTTTACGACGATTGCTATCTCAACTAAAGTCATTAGCTTGTCATGTGTACCTTTGAATCTTGATTAATCAAACCTGGAGCCTTGTCCTCAAGAATGAGTGCTTGCTTTTCTTCCAGGTCTCCTTCACTGAAGTGACGAGTGCTTTCTTCAACCTATCTTCTATACTAAGACAATATGCTAACTTGACAAAAGGTTAGGTTAGAGGATAAGCTCTGTAATCAACTTTTCAATCCTTCTAATAATTTGATCATAGCTTCAACATGCAACATTGATTAAGATAATGTCATGACAAATAGATGTATATTAGAATAATCACACCTCGGTTGCATCATTCCTTTGGACCTTCTGGATCTATGGCAAAAGATCCCTTCTTCTGCAAATACTCTTTAGGGTTTAAGCATTAACCATATGTGAGTACATACCTTGGATAGCATTTGCAAGTAGTGGCTCCATTTGGTAGCAACGGTAATCATTACCAAAAACTTCAAGAGTGATTGCAACTGGTTTTACGGTTGCAACTGCAACAGGTGCTGCAACTGCAACTGGTTCTGAGACTACAACTGCGACAGGTACTGCAACTGCAACTTAGGGTTTTATGAGGAAACCCTAATTTTGCAAACTTCGAATTTTGAAATTCTGATCCAGGGGATAGATGCGTTGGGCTGAGGCGAGTTAGTTGGTGCAGTCGGAATTTCGAAAATCCAACTTTTACCCCTTCAAATCTGATCTGTGGATTTTTGGATTGGTGCTTCTGGTTTTCTGGTACTTCGGGTACTCTGGTACTTCTGGTACTCTGGTTTTCTTGTTTTCTGGTACTTTGTGAAACTAGGGTTTCACTTTCCGGGAGATCTAGCCACTGAAAAGGTGCGCTCTAAGTGCCAAAATGATCCTTGGGGGAGGGTGCAACTTTCTAGGGTGTTAGGGAGCTGAAAATACTCACTTTTTCAAAACCCTAATTTTGGGGTACGGTAACAGTGACGTTTTTCCTCTTGCAGATTGTGCTTTCTTCAGGTTGGCTCTGATACCATGTTAATGTTTATGCCATTATTATAGTTCTTTGCATTTCATAAGATAAGAGCATCATAAGAACAAGATCACTGAGAAATACACATCCACAAGAGACAAAACATTTATCCTGGGAAACCCTCTAGGGGAAGAAAACCCAGCAAAACTTCCTTATCATAAATAGCTTATACAATGTTCAAGAGATAACTCAAACCAATACAGAAAAGTCCTCCTCAAGAGATGCGCCACCCTTCTTCTCCTCTCTCCAACCTGTAATTGCAGCTTGCCTCATAAGAGAATGAGCAAGTGAAGTGTGTCTAAGAAGTGAGGTGCTAGCCTCTTATTTATATCAATCTGGCACGTGTGAAGAGTCACCATCTGGCAGGGCTGACCTCTCACTCTGGGTGGGTAAACCCACTTTTAATTAATTTTGGCCTTTCCATTATAACTGCTAGGGCCGACTTCTTATTCTGCACTTTGTAACTGTCCGATGACCAATCCGCAAAAGGGGATTTGGTCCTTATACAATTACTGACATGATTAATCCTCAATGGGGATTAATCCAATAACAATAATAATAATAATAACATGATTAATCCAATAACAATAATAATAATAATAACATGATTAATCCACAATGAGGATTTAATCCAATAATAATAATGACGTGATTAATCCACAATGGGGATTTAATCCAATAACAAAATAATGATAAGAATGCTCTTCGCAGTTACATTATTTCAACACGGAGCAGGTAGGCTCTTCTTCTAGAAGATCACACATTAAAGCCATATAGCTGGAGAATGGCTTTGGTCTTTTCACCTATCTCGAGGTTCCTTCCGGAACACCATACTTCTCTCCATCTTGAATAAGCTCTCTTGCCCAAACATGCTTTCTTTTATGGGAGAAGGTCATTTGAGGAGGTTCTTGAACTTCTACTATATCATGGTCTTCTAGAAGTTCCTCATCAGGGGAAGTTACGACTTCCCTCACTAGTTCTGCAGCTCTGGGAACCTCCCTCATTGATTCTGCAATCCTGGGATTTACAGGATCCTCTTCATATACTTCTTCAAGCTGGCATCTTCTTGATTTCTTAAGTGCTGCTTCTTCATCAACGGTCACGTCTCTGCTGATCTCAATGTGGTGGTGACCTGGTATGTAGATTCTGAAGGCCTTGGAGACCCCACAAATATTCCCTTCTTTCTTGAAGGGTCCAGCTTGTTTCTCTTTTCTTTAGGTATATAAATAAGCAATGGATAGCCAAATATTTTTGAGATGGATTACCTCTGGCTTCTTTTCGGTGAACATCTCTTCTGGTGTCTTGAGCCCAAGTGCACTATGGGACAATCGGTTCTGCACATAAACAACTGTCATTGTTGAGTCTGCCCATAAGCACATAGGAAGATCATGATCATGGATCATAGTCTTCACAGCTTCCAGTATGGTTCTGTTCTTCCGTTCAACTACACTGTTTTGTTGGGGATCTTGATCCCAACATCTTTGCAGAATTTCACGAGCTCTTCTGAGGTATATTCTCCTCCATTATCTAACCTGAGTATCTTAATCTTCCTTACAGAAGGGTTCTCTTATCAAGGCTTTGAATTCCTTGATCTTGCCGAACACTTCAAATATATCCAGGTCTTTTACGAGAATAATCATTAATGAATGATACATAGTATACATACCCATTAATGGAGGATGATGGCATTGGGCCACACACGTTTGAATGAATGAGTTCTAGTACTCCTTCTGCTTTGCCGTCCCTCCTTGGAAAAGGGTTCTTGATATTCTTCCCTTGCGCACATCCATTGCATATGCCTTCTTGATCAACCTTGAGTTCTGGTAAACTTGTGACAGCTTTGCATATGCATGGTAGCGCCTTGTAGTTGATGTGAGCTAATCTTCTAGAGTTCACATGGATTCTTCAATAGCGTGGGTCATGGCAGCTTCTGAGTGACCTACCTTCTTCTTTTCCACTGATGATTGCTTCATTTACGGTCTCTCCTTTAGCATGTTTCCTTCTGCAACCTTCGCTATAGCTTCCTCATGTAACCTGGAGCAAGGTCAACAAAACAACAAGCAAGAATAATATCCTTCATGATAATATAAAGCAATAGCACGAACAATCATCACAGTAGTTCCTTTAGAGCTATTACTTATAATTTATGTGAAGCAAAGATTAAAGGTAAGGAATACAATACAAAATGAGGTCAACACTCTCATAGTGTTGTGACCAAGCATTCTTCCATGGCAACCTGGAACTAACACACGAGGTTTCTCCTTGAGGAGGTGTTAGTTGTATTAGGCAAAGTATTTACCTCTATATGCTCACATGCTATCAAGTATAATACTTTACAAAGACTGTTGTTTCAACTATAGTCATCAACTTGTCATGTGTACCTTTGAATCTTGATTAATCAAACCTGGAGCCTTGTTCTCAAGAGTGAGTGCTTGCTTTTCTTCCAGGTCTCCTTCACTCAAGTGACGAGTGCTTTCTTCAACCTGTCTGTTGTACTAAGACAATACGCTATTTTGACAGAAGGTTAGGTTAGAGGATAAGCTCTGTGATCAACTTTTAATTCTTCTAATAATTTGATCATAGCTTCAACATGCAACACTGATCAAGATAATTTCATAAATAGATGCATATTAGAATAATCACACCTGGGTTGCAACATTCCTCTAAATGTGTTGGATCTTGAGATCCTTTTGGATCTATGGCAAGAGATCCCTTTTCCTGCAAATACTCTTTAGGATTTAACCATTAGACATATGTAAGTACATACCTTTGATAACATTTGCAGGTAGTGGCTCCATCTGGTAGCAGCGGTAATCATTGCCAACTCTTGAGAAAATTTGAAGGGTGATTGCAATTGGTTCTACGGCTGCAACTGCAATTGGTACTGCTACTGCAGCTGGTTCTGAGACTGCAATTGCAACTGCAACTTAGGGTTTTATAAGGAAACCCTGATTTTTCAAACTTCAAATTTTTGAAATTCTGATCTAGGGGATAGATGCGCTGGGCTAAGGCGAGTTAGCTGGTGCAGTTGGAATTTCGAAAATCCAACTTTTACGCCCTCAAACTTGATCTGCGGATTTCTGGACTGGTGCTTCTGGTTTTCTGGTACTCTGGTACTTATGGTACTCTGGTTTGCTGGTACTTTGTGAAACTAGGGTTTCACTTTCTGGGAGATCTAGCCACTAAAAAGGTGCGCCTTAAGTGCCAAAATGATCCTTGGGGGAGGGCACAACTTTCTAGGTGGTTTTGGAGCTGAAAAGCTTCACTTTTGAAAAACCCTAATTTGCAGGTACTGTAACATTGACGTTTTTCTCTTGCGAAATATGTTTCCTTCAGGTTGGATCTCATTCCATGTTAATGTTTATGCCATTATTATAGTACTTTGCATTTCAATAGATAAGAGCATCATAAGAACGAGATCACTGAGAAATACACATTCACAAGAGACACAACATTTATCCTGGGAAACCCTCTAGGGGAAGAAAACCCAGCAAAAACTTCCTTATCATAAATTGCCAATACAATGTTCAAGAGATAACTCAAACCAATACAGATAGTCCTCTCCAAAAGATGCCCCACTCTTCTTCTCCTCTCTCCAACTGGTAATTGCAGCTTGCCTCATAAGAAAATGAGCAAGTGAGTTGTGTGATAAAGTGAGGCGCTAGCCTCCCTATATATACAAGACTGGTACGTGTGAAAGGGTTTCACTGGCAGGGCCGACCTCTCACTCTGGGTGGGTAAACCCACCTTTAATTTAATTCTGGGTCTCAATAATAATTGCTGGGGCCGACTTCTTATTCTGCCTATTACAATTGTCCGATGACCAATCCGCAAAAGGGGATTTGGTCCTAATACAATTACTGACATGATTAATCCACAATGGGGATTGTTGCCGTCCTTATACACACTTGCAAACGTGAGCTAAGTCCTGCTCACTTAGTGTGTCCTTAGAGGCACAATACCTAGGTTCAAATCCCACGCTGTCACTTTGACTTGAAACTCTTCCGTCTAGGCTTACTCCTAGGGAAGACAAGGGGGGTAGACCCTAATTACTATGTGAATTATTAGATGAATTCTAGGAGTTAATTTTAGTTTATTAAATGTGAGGGGAAGCTAGTCTATATGACAAGCAAAAATGCAAATGCAAATCGTTAGAATGAGAATCAAGCCTTTCCCTAAGTCAACTATGACTAGTGTCTAAGGTTGGGCAAGGGGTCAATTAGATTACACAATTAAAGGATTAAATACAACTTATACAAGAGATAAATAATGCTATAGGATACAACAAGAATTACGTTACAATTGAGATATACAACTTGGAATGATACAAATTAAATATTTGGAAGATAGCTTACAATGAGAAAATAAACTAGATGATTACACCATATACATGAAAGAGATAATTAGATAAATGAAACACTCAACTCACAAAATGAAATGATGTAATATATCATACATACAACTTTATGAACATGAATAAGCACATTAGATGATATTACAAATGTACAAAAAGGGAAATTAGATTTTAGATCAATCACATAAGATGTCACAACATAGATATTGCCTTGGAATGTTGATTGCTTTTAAAATACCCCAATGTATGAGGACTCAAATTGCCTTAAATGTGATTGAGACTTGAAATGAGAACTTGCTTGAAAATGAATCACACCACCATAAGATTGCTTGCAAAATGAAATTGAGATATCATGCTGTGAAATGAAAATGTGTTGCAAGTGTTATGAAATGTAGTGTGTAACTTGATTTTAGTAAATTTTATGTGTCACTTCAATTAGGGGATTTAAGTGTGAATGTTTGTGTCCTAGACTATGTGACTACCCCAAAACTATTATTGTTCACACCAAAAGAGAGTGTTGGATGCCTAGTTACTACCTCCAACCTTTGCCCTTTCTTGTCACCCTAGGTTCAACTATGTGGCAAGGGGAGAGAATACGGGGCAAACGTTGGGAAACAAAATTTAACTTGAGCAATGATTTTAATATTAAAACAAGCCTTTCGTTATTGCAAGGAATGGCTTGGGGCCACCCTCTTGCAAGGTGGGGCAAAGTAAAAGTATTGAGATGCTTTATTAGTTTGCCTTAAACAAATGATGAAAATGGATTATTGCTTGCTTTACAAATTAAATGAAATTATTGTTGCCTCACTATTCCGGTCATGTGGAGGCGCGATGCCTACCRTTTGACCAATGAGGGTATAACTAAATTATTGAAATTAAATTGCTTTGAAAGAATGTAAAGACTTGAAAGCAAAACTACTCCAACAATGGCACAAATGGAGGCACAATGCCTACCGTGTTGGCCAAGTTGGGTATTATGAAAGAAAATAAAGACTTTGGAAATAAAAATTCAAACCCCACAACTATGGCACAAGTGGAGGCACAATGCCTACCGTATTGGCCAAGTATGGGTGTAAAAAAATGAAAGGCAAAAAGGGAAATCCTAACTATTACAATATCAGATTTTTATGTGCAAATTCACAAGAAGGCCACCCAAGAGACTCTCAAGGGTGGCTTGCAATATTTTTAGTAAGATAGAAGGAGGATGGACTTGATGTCCAACTTGAAGATGCCCTTTGGAGGCCTTTGGGACTAAATGGCTTGTAGCAACTCTCTCTTTAAGCTAAAAATCTGCAAGAAATAATGTTAAAAGATATGTCCAAAAATGCTACAAAACCAAGACAATATTAGCCCAATGATACATAAACTTAAATGGAAAATTTTGAAATTTATTTAGAAACTTTTATGATCTATCCCATATCACAGCAATACATTAGAAACATAAAGAGAACAAGGAAACAAAGGTTAGATAATTATTAAAACTTTGAAAAGTTAAAGAGTGTTGGCTCTCCACTCTAGAGCCAATCCTTCAACCCTTAGTGACTTCCAATAAGCTTCCCTTTGCTACACAAGATGAAATGAAGGTGAGAGCATCCCAAAAGTGTGCAAAATACTTTCCAAACTACTTAGGAATTACCACATAACCAATAGCAATACTACTATCAACTATATTCAAGCAAACTACTTTGCTCAAATCTCCACATATAATCTAGTGAACGCAAAACATGAAGCAAAATGAAAATATATCACCTCAACCACATCAATGGCACACCAAGAAGACTCCCAATGCACCAAAATTTCTCCAAAGCTTTCTTTATTATCCACCAAAATCTTATCACAAATACTTATGACAAAACTTGCACATGAGAGAGCACATGAGAGCACATGAGAGAGGGAGAGAAGATAGGAATTTTGGCATAATAGCAATATTATGAGAATAGATGCTCAAATGAGGAGGGGATGGTCCAATTTATAGGAAAAGAGGGGGAGGGAGGCCACTTGGATGGGCTCCAAGTGGCAGCCATCTAAATGAAGAGGGTCTCATCAAGGGGGGGGGCGCACCTCTTGGTCAAGAATGTGATGGGATGGTTGAGGGGTGAGTTGGGAAGGGGGAAACCCCCTTTCCCTTTATCTAATAGTCAAGTGGGATCAAGTGGGGTACTTTCCCAAGTTTTTAGGGGTTCCCATGGTGTATTTCATTTTTTATGAAATATGAGAAGAGGGGAGGGGGCCCTCTTCTAGAAGAATGATGAAAGTGGGTTGTGAGTTAGGCTAAGGTGGGTTTTTTAAGTTGGAAAATGTTTTCCCAACTTAGGAAAGGCTATTGGGATACTTTTCCCACACTCTCTCATGACTTTCATGACTTTTACAAAATTTGGCTATTTTAATTAAGCCAATTACATGCTAATTTTTGACTGACTTTGACTAAACTTGGACAAAGGCCTAACAAAACTTGTCCAAATGAGCTAAGACTTGATCCAAGGGTGTAGGGGTGTATGAACCATTTGATTTGAGTACTCATACCCCTATACAAAATACCCAAGGACCATTTTTTTACATTTTACATCGAAAATAATCAAAAATCCCCAGTTTGCGGGAATTTTAATTATTTAAAAAATCCTACCAAAACTTAATGGAATTCCGAGAGACTCAAGGACATGTCTAACATGGTCATTTACAACATTCCTAGACCTTAGTTGCATAGGTCTCGTCCACTAGAACGCCTTTCACTACTTTGGAGAAATTATTGTGAGGAGTGAAAAACTCATGGGAAATTAATAAGGCCCTAAAGCCAAATTAATAACCTGAGGATAAAAAACACTTAGTGAAAGGAACTCTCCTAATGAAGAAAACCCAATGCAACTGACTTAAACTATGATCCATGCAGGGGAGCGGAAATTCCAATTACAATAAAATGCTGAAGGCCAATATTGCTTTGTAGAACCAGTAAGTCTTCAAAATGGTAGCACCATCAGGTGTATATCTTCATGGTATATGGAGTTGACCCTCTAGTTGAATAGGTGGTCAACAGGGATTAATCCTAAGAATAAAATAACAATAATAATAAGAATACTCTTCGCAGTTACATTATTTCAACAATAAGTCACAGGGAACATAACAATGTCAATCACATCTAATAATCAAGTTACCCAAACATGTGCATCAAATCCCCCTTTACCCAGACAAATTCTCAAAGACGTTATGCTATTTAACAAGCCAGGTTTGGAGAGAGTCTTAGGATGTCCTATTGGGCTAATTCTCCTCAAGTGTGGGGTGTTTCCCAAGTGAATACCAATCTAGGTCATGTAAAATGTATGAGATGGTGTAGGGAATGTTTTGGCAAGGGGTGTAGTGATGACAGGGAAATGTAGGTCTTACCTGTGGGTGCCTTTGTAGAGGGTGAGCTGCACCTTGTCATGGATGCCATTGTTTCCTAGCCCATTCAATGCCTTTTACTCTTTGTATTATTGCTTTTTCATCTCAAGAGAATAGTTGGAGGACATTGTCTTGGCGTGGTGACCAGTGGTGATAGCATTACCCACAAGCATTTCACGGAAATGAGAAGGCTGGCTCATGATGAGACCCTGTTTCTCTTGGCTATGCCACCAAGAGCCACTACCCTGGTTTGGTGACCAGATGAATAGTAGTATCATACCGCTACATGCCCATGGACCTAATAGGTCGACTCATGATGAGACCTCCTATCCACCAACTAGGCCTTGAGTTTTATTTTATTTTATGGGTCCCCTTTTCTTGCTGAGAAGCCTTTTATTGCATTCTTGGGAATCCTTGGGCGAAGCATCTCAAGGTTTAATCTTGGCTTTTAACTTTTGCCAACTACTTTTACCCTTTGGGCCTTTAGCCCCTTCTTCCCACAAGGCAAGGTACAACCCTTACTAGCTTGGAAAACCCAATGCCCGAACCAATGTAGGGGATAGATGAGAGGGATAATGATGAAAAGTGGTAAGTATGGAAGGAATGGACGATGACCTTTCATAGACCCACCCAATGGCAACTCATCCCTAAGGGAACCAACTTACTAGGGCACTTTGTCATGCCCCCCAGGTATGGACAAGTTAAAGGGCATAAGGCATGAAGGAATTTGATAAGAATCCCTTCTGAAATGTTTATTGTCTCAATGTTATACACGAAATTTTGAAAGGCAGTTGTATGCCATGGATACCCAAGTAGGGTATGATTCAGGAAGAAAACTCCGATCGAATCAGGTTAATCGCTAACCTAACATAGGAGATGAATGCGAGTTGTTCATCGGAGGGAAAACCGATCTCAGTTGTTAGATCGTCTTAAAGATCCACTGGAATTAACAGGTCAAACACCATCCGTACGATTGAATCGATGGTCAGGGATTATTGCGGAGCGCGAAGGTGGAATTAACGGACGTGCTAGTTCACGGTCCTCAATCAACCAACACTGTTGATATCGTTGGGGTGGATGATCAACGACCACGA
Source organism: Picea mariana (assembly GCA_032191745.1). Classification (NCBI taxonomy): domain Eukaryota; kingdom Viridiplantae; phylum Streptophyta; class Pinopsida; order Pinales; family Pinaceae; genus Picea; species Picea mariana. The sequence goes on along the minus strand of JASDQU010257658.1, from coordinate 12,305 downwards.
TTAAAGGAGTCGGGAGAGCACTTTTCAGATTATGGAGATTGAACTCTCTGATAAAGAGCGAGCACATTGGGGTTCCACAATCGTTGTGAACCGTCAATCTGTGAACGATCGGTGGGTGAACCTGCAAGGAACCCACGCGTTAATGTTGTGTAAACGCGTACGGTGATCGGGTTTTGTGGTGGTTTGCGATTTCGGTTTTGAATTTTGTGGGCATTTAAAATGGATCTGGCAGGGTTTAACTTCGACCTTGCATCATTGTAACCCTTGAAAGAATTCATGAACTAATATGTCTGCGTTGACCAATCAAGGAATGATTGGAAACAAATGTGCTCATAGTTAGCACATTGCATGGAATTGTTCAGAGGAAATGCATGTTTGCATAAAGGGTAGACAATGGATTTTCCATTGAGGAAGGAGGACCTTCCAATATTTCACTAACATTGTGTGGGTGTTAAAGAAAAGCAAATCCGGGTGGCCATGAGTGTTGGCACCCTGGTTGCTAATGAAGGATGAATGCTTGGGTGCATTCAAGAGAAACTTATAGTTTCATAGGTATTGATTTGGGATCGTGATCATCCTCTAGCAGGAAGCACAGTCCTGTTGCAATAATGAACGAGAATGAATAATCTATATGGTGAAGAGGTTGGTTAAGATCCAACACACCATGGCAGAGTGCTTGTCACCAAGTATGGCAAACTTGAAAATCAATGCAAGGGTGCATCGGGTATGAATGTGACCATGAATATTAGCACATTGATTAAAGTCATTTGATATTTGAATTACATTTATAAATGTAGTATGTTGAAAGGGTGTTTACGTCAATAATGATATTTCCTTTTGCACTGTACCCTTGAATGGATGAAAATGACTTGGACTATTAATATGCATAATTTTGAAAATATGAAGTGCACGAAAACTAACAATTTTTTTGGCTAAGGATTGTTGAAAGTACAGGGAGAAAAGGGTCTTGGATATGGCAGTATCGTAAGCCCATAAGGTAGACCAATTGCCTGCTAAGACAAATTGCTATGGGAAGGAAAGTCCCATGTTTGTGGATCTGGTCCCTGTATGGGACAAATCTGAAAATAAATATGGAATTGAAAAATCTATGGGTGACAGATTTGCAAGAAAATTCTGAATTTGAAATTCATGATAATTTCTCATAATTGTTGTATACCTGTGACACAGGTGAGATGAAAAATATCTGTCTAGGGAGGACATATGAAGGCTGTCAAGATGGAAAGCATGAAAGAGGCTACTGGTTGGGACAATAGAACCCTGTGGTAAGCCATGATCACCTTAGAGCATGTGGTAACACAAGTCGAAGGGATGCCTCGACTATAAGGCTCAATAAAGTCCTTAAACCTCTTCTTATGCGAGAAAGCCTTGGCAAGGCAAGATGGATCACCCGAGGAACTGTATAGTAGAGAAGGGGATGCCTGAGCCTGGGCTTGGAGGGTGAGTGACCGCAAGGAAGAAGGGACTTTGACAATTCTCATACACTATTGATCAGGATCATGCACACAATGGGCATGTCCAGGAAAAACAATGAGCCCAGATAACCAGACAACCATGTGGATGCAAATCCATGGACTGCACATATAAGTATTGTGTTAGATTATGGAAAGTTTCCTCTTGAATTTTGCACAACAATAAAATGTTTTCACATGAAATTGTGGTTAATATGCTTGTTGTCCAAGATTATTGAAGGCAGGTGTCAAAGACCAAGAATCTGAAAAGACTCGACCCAAAAGAGGATCAAGATTTCCGAAGCGGTTGAATGACAAAGGCATGACAAGTGTTACTGAGAAAGAATACCGAGGACGATGTTGCTTTTTAAGGGGGGAGGGGATTGTAACACCCATGTTTCCACCAGCTATCAATTAATCGTTAATTATGATTACCATGCTAAGGCATGTGAACGATGTAAATGTATTATTGTTTAGATTGCCAAGGACTGACTATGGGGGTGAAGCCTTGAAGTACTGGCCATGATATCACTAGAGGAAAGAATGGGAAAACTATAAGAGAGGGTTCATTATTTCGAATGACCTCGAATTTCCCCTTGTTGGGAATGATAAACCGAAAGGAGCTAGCTCTTTTTGGCTTCAGAACTCCAGGAGCTCAAAGCTACGGGATGTTAAAACTTCACAACCACCAAAACTCTCGAATGACGGAGTCACGAAGCGACGCGGGCCGTAGATCTGAGGATGGTCGGGAATTATTCCCACTGTTGGATCTATGCTGTAGTCAGCCGACGTCTACCACTTCGGGAGGACAAAGGTGTCGTAACACCAAAACTCCCGAAGGCCGAAGTTGTGAAGTATTGTGGACCGTTGATCCTCGGATCCTTTAGGATCCTTCTCAGCCGTCGATCTGAGGACTCCGCTGAGAACCCCTTTTTACTGCCCATCAACTAGGACACGTGTCCACGGATCAAGTATCTCAGGAGGTTTTGCCTTGTTGGTGAAAGGGTACATCGTCGGAGTGTCGAAGGCTGGAGTCCATCTCAACCGTCCATCGTTAAGGACGCGTGTCGGTAGATTCTGTAGTCCGTAGACTTGGCACTCCAGGAGGAAGTTGGAAACTACACGCCTAAACTCCCGAATGCTAGAGTCACAAATTAACGAGAGCCGTCGATCCAGAGGAACTTCGAGACCACTCGTGACCATTTGATTTAGATGGTGGTCAGTTCGACTCTGACCTACTCTGGGAGCAAATTGGGAACTACACGGTTGAACCCCGCGAAGGCAGAAGTTGCGAAACAATGGAGGTCGTAGATCTATAAATCTGCGTGGACGGATCTCCACCGTGAGATCTGAGGGATGTTATAAGGTTGTTTGTTTGGGGTTGATGTGGCTCACTGACGTCATCTAGGGTGACGTGGACCCGCAGCTACGGTGCCACGTGTCACCAAGATGTGGATGTTTTACAGATCCCTTATGCCTATTAAAGCATGACACGTGTCACCCCTAATGAGGACACGTGTCACCTCTGGCCCTCACTGCGTGTCAGCCTCTGGTGAGTGCCCGCCTGGCCAACGTGGTTGGTGATGCGACCAGGACTCCGGGAGTTCAGAGGATTTGGGGTGTAGTATCGTAGAGGGACGTTCAACGTAGAACGTCGAATGCCGAACGTAGAATGTTGAACGCCGAATGCCGACGTTCAACGTAGAATGCCAAATGTCGAACGTCGAATTTCAACGTAGAACGTCGAATGCCGAATGCCGAATGGTTGAGGCCACGTGGAGAGATTTCGGGACTTCGGGGAGTATGCGTGCATTAAGGAAAAAGGGGCGTTCAATGTCGAACGTCGACCACCATGTGGTCCAGAACTGATAACGCCCGAACGACTTCGGGAGGCCACATGTTGCAAACCAAAGGTCGGATTAGAGTCGGTAACAGTCGTCAGAAAGCTACGGGCGAGTAGAAGAGGATGAAGACCTTAGAGAGGTGATTTGAGATGATTAGAGTGAGCAAAATTTTGATGCCCCACCCGTAGAAAGGGTATTTAGGGGTCAGGTGTGTTACATCTCATGTTCATCATGAGGGTAGCCACCACATCAATTGGCTTCCGGAAGACATTGGGTCTTGTTCCATGCGATACAAGCCAGGTATTATGGTGAGTGCCATTTCAATATTTGAGGCATTTGAGTTTGTTGCATTTAAAACTGATTTTGATTATGTAACGTCTGCTTGGAAATTATGCTCTTTGCCTTGTTTCTCCTTTGTGCTCGA
>JASDQU010257649.1:0-15858 GCA_032191745.1 Picea mariana | reverse complement strand
TTGAAAGGAGCAACATCACATAATACCTCGTCTTTGAAGGGATTGATGTCGTACAACAGTCGACACTATTGGCTAACGCGGAGATCGCTTCCTTGGCGGAGCCATCCAATGGTGTAGGGTTGTGGGTGCGGCGTTGTTTGCAGGGTGAGCCATTTGATGACCTATGTTGAGATGAATTTATTCTAGATACCGCTATCAACGATGAAGTGCAGCAGGGTCCCTTTTACCCACACTTGTGAATGGAAGAGGCGCTCTCCTTCTTCTGGCTCATCTGGTTCACCAAGTTGAAGCTTGGTGGTAGCAATGGTGGCATTGGGTTCTGCATCAATGATCCATCTTCCCCTTTCTGGTTCTGGCTCAGAGTCAGAATCTGCATCTGATTCAAAGGCTTTCACTTCGGCCACCAATGACTGCTTTGAGCAACAGTCAACAGTGTTATGCCAAGGGCTCTTATGGAAGTCACACCACTTCCCGGTATCTTTCTTTGTCTTTTCGGTGTCCTTCTTTGCTTGTGTCTTGGACTGGTTATCCTGATACTGTCCATATTTTCTCTGTCCTTTGTTCTATGGGTTGGGTCCACCCTTTCCCAGCTTTTGTTGTGAGGGGTTCCCAAGCCCAAATTGTCGCGTCTTTTGTTTGAGCTTCTACTCGATTTTGACGACATATCGGTAGGTCGCGCTTAAGGATGAGATGTCCAAAAATTCCATTTCGGTCTAGATGTATCTATGCAGAGCACCACAATACTTGAGCACCACATGTCACTCTGAATTTTTGATACCCAGCTTGGTGCGCAAGGTATGGAAGATATTTGTGAAATCTGGCACTGCTTGGTCTCTTTCGTGCCGTAGTGTGGTCCATTTGGTATACAGGTCATCATAACTTCTGACAGGGTAGTATTGTTCCTTAATAGCATCCCTGAAGGATTCTCAGGTGGTTGTGACTGAAAATAATGAGGTTTCCTCTGTTTCCTTTTGCTCACAGAAAGTTTCCCACCAATCTTTGACATGGGGAATGGATTTGAGGAGTGCAAAAGTAATCTTTTCTCTATTCGAAAAGTTATGGACAGAAAAATACCCTTTTAGTATATTCAACCACTTATCTACAACATCTGTGTCTATCCGACCTTCAAATATAGGAATATTGAAGTTTATTTGTACCTTGAAGGGGGCGGCACCTCTGTCAAAGAAGATGTGTCTCCTGCTGGTAGCCACCGAAGGATTTGCGCGAAACTATCCATCATCTCGTTCCTCTGTTGCGTGAGGGATTCCTCAATCAATAGTTTGAAAGGATCTCCTATTCCATTATCTTTGTTTTCTCCTACCATGATAGGTCGCTTGGGCGTGCGAGAGCTTCTATCCTCAAGAGAAACAAACTTGAGACCCAATTCTTTGTACTTCGACTTCATTGGGGACATGCATTAAGACGACAAGGAGCAGACTGCTCTGATACCACTGATATGGATTTTATGAGCAGAATGAAATGAATACAAATTATTAATAGGTTCTTAACACAAAATAACAGAGATACAGTAAAAATGGTTTTCTATTCAATAACAAAATAAACTGAAACTGTAAAATGCAGTGGAAACAAGCTTGCCGGAATGGTTGCGTCTTATCTCTGAGAAGAGATGTGACGGTTGTGCGCATTCACCAGAAGAATATTACAATGAGGCTCTGAAGGAATTTTTACAATAAACAAGAATTCCAAAAACCCTAGACATCCAAAAACCTATCCCTAGGAGATGAAGCACCAAAAGTCATGTGGGCCCTGTTTGGGTAAGTTAGTACATCAACTTCCCGTGGTCGTAACTTTTGCATATGATCTCTGTTTTAGGCATGTGATAGCTCATTGGAAAGGTATCGTAGAGGAGATTCATTTTGGGGGCTCAATGATGCATTTGGCTATCATTTATGGTCTTGATCCTGAAAAAAATTCATTTAAGCCCTCAAAATGGCTCCGGAAGTTAAAACTACTAAAAATAGTAAATTGTCAAAATTGTCAAAAAACTGTTTTGAGCCAGTTGGAAAAGGTGGGTGGCCACCGATATCCATATGGATCACCACATCTCATCCTCTGCACTATTTTTCTGATTTGTAATTTCCTATGTTTGATGATCAGTTTTGTCTTTGATGGCCATGGAAATCGTTGGCTCCTCCTCTTCAAAACTCAAGTCATTATAGAAAATAGAGGAACCAACCTCAGTATCAATAGAGTAAATGGGATGATTGTTTGGTTGATTTTTTCTACTCACCATGTAATTGAGTAGCACTTCTCTATACAACCTCCTTTCTTGGACAAAAACATGGATAGTAGCATATGGCATATCCATTTGCAAAGTTCCTTTCAACTTTGCAGACCAATATCTAGATAATAGCTTGCCAAATTTAGGAGGGATGTCAGCAACCACCACATCCACGATTAGATTTTTTGATGGAATTTGAGACAATGATACAACCAGATCTTTGATTAAAGCCAAGAATTTAACCTTCCTTCAGTCAAAAGAGAAAAGGTCTTGTAATATCTAGGCCCAACTCATCCATGAACACCTTGGGCATCATATTATGTGATGCCCCTAAATCTAACATGGCATTATGTAAGGTCATGTCATGAATTTTAAGACTAACATAGAAAGGAGGAACATCATCAACATAGCCACTCTCCTCCACATGTGGGCCAAACAAGATAGTAGGGTGATCATATTGTACATTCAAAGTGTCAGGGGCTTCTTCCATTTTGATCATTTTAATGATCTGATTTTGATATTCTCCATTCTTAATCAGCTCATTAAATGGAACATAAATTTTGATTTTATCCATTTCACTTTCAAAATTAAAAGGAGATGGGGATTTTTCTACCTCTTTGATGGCTGCTTCCTTTCTTGCCTTGGGTATTTTCTTTGGATGTTCTTCTTTGGATTTTTCTTTCTCCATTGCATCATTTGTTGAATTATCTTTCTTAGGTTGGCTTGAAGAATGTGTATTTATCTAAATTTCCCTTGTAGGATTTTCCTTTGGAAGATTTGCAGGAACCTTTTTTCTTTTGAGGTTATATTGTTTCTGAAGCTGCATAATAAAATTTGGATATCGTTTCTTAAACTCTTATGTTTCCAATGAAAACATATCATCATTATCCTGCATAAACTTATCATTTTCATCCATAAAATGATCATGTTCTTCTTTAGTTAAGAACACATTTGTTTCTGTATCATCACACCAATGCATATTGTCTTGAATTGTTTGATCAAAATCTTAATTTACATAGTTGTTTTGGAAATGAGGTTTTATTTTTTGATCACCTTGATTTCTCTGGTCTCTTTACCTAATCTGTGGAACTGAAGCTCTTCTAAAATTTTGATTTATGGGCTGAAAATCAGTTTGACCCCTAGTGGCGGGCTTATTCTCCAAAGACATTATTTCTATGAATATTTCCATAGTTTTCATCATCAAATAAAATTTCTCATATTATGATTGAGAGGTTGAGGGTTGTGCTTCTCCTTGGACCTTCTTCACATCTTTGTCAAGATTATGTTTATTCTTCCCTGATGCCATGATATTTACGTCTACTTCAATTGCATCACTCATCATATCATCTAATGTAGTAGATCTCCTTTCTCTTAACAACAAGGCAAAGTCACTATCAAAAGAATCAAGATATCGAAGTTGGGCAGCTCCAGGAGGAGGTTTTACTTCTATAGGAATTGAATTATATACTTTCATAAATCTGGTTGAAAACTCTTGTATTGCTTCATTTGGTGACATTTTTATGTTATTGTACTAAGTTAGCAACTAAAGAGAATTATTTTTATCACCCCACCTTGCAAGAAAAAATGTTTCAAAAGATGCAAAATCAGGGATACTCACTGCAGGAAGAGCTTTAAACCATTTTATGACTTCTCCTAAAAGACTTTGTGCGAACATCCTGAGTTTTGCATCCTCATGATCTACCTCCTCTAGGTAAAAAAAATCATTGAACCAATCTAAGTGTCTTTGGGCTGATACATTTTCTTTAGTATCGAATGATCTGATTCTCTGATTATAATTTTGGGGTAAATCATGCAACTGGGCAGGCAAAGAAAGAGGAGAAAATTTGGTTGTCATGGCTCTAGGTGGATTTTGGGCTATCTAAATAGTATGAGTGGGGATAATATGAATAGGAATAGTCTGAATGGGCACAGTGGGAATCAAATATTGGAATTTCTTCTCAACAAAGATAATTTCATTCAACTTAGATTCTGAACAAGGTTTGTTCAAATTTTAAATCAAAGTCAAGTTCATCGATACTTTTTAAAGTGTCTTTGGGTAAAGATAGATTTTTGTCTAGGAAAGAAAATGATTTGACTGTCTATTCTATTCTTTTGTGCAAGATTTTCTTAGGTTCAAACACAGATACTATAGGTTCTGGATAAGGGTTCCTTATAGTGTGAATTCTCTTAGAAACCAGGATTTCTTATTTTCTAAATATATATATCTATGTGTGTGTGTGTGTGTGTGTGTGTGTGTGTGTGTGTGTGTGTGTGTGTGTGTTATCGATCTTATTAAATGACGTCGTCAGGGTTAGAATAGTTCATCCAAAAAAAGGTATATGATTCACTGTTACCCTCAGGAATCAAATCTAAAGCTTTAAGTTGTTTTTTGCCACATAAAATTTTCAATTTCGTCCAAGGCAACGACGCCAAAATGTTAACACTAAGTAAATTGTTGAGCTGAAGAAATATTTTACAAAGGTAAACTACAAACCAACTTTAAGAATGGAAACTAGCCTTTCCAATATAGAGAGGGCTCTCTCTGAGACTTGATCTCTGATAGATAGGTTTCTTTAAATTGATGGCTAGATTTAGAATTTTAAGATAATTTTTTAAGGTCTGCTAACAAAAGAGAGTACTTCTAGGGCTATGGAGTCAACCTATGTTATTCTTTCTACTATTTGTTCATCCCATTAGTCTCCAATACTTTCCATTTTTGGATTATCAGTTGTGCCAATGTTGACTTTCCTCACTTTGATTGGTGCAGCAAATACTTCTGACTCCATAAATGGACTTTCCACCTCTCTTTCTCCTTAAATTTTTGTAATCTGAATGTTGCATGGATCATCCTCATATGGTGCTTCCTCTTCAACATGATAGCAAGACAATTTTTCTTTGACCATCTGTCTATTTTGTTGTTGATATTCTTTCATGAGTTCAACCTATGATTCATCAATAAATATCACACCTTTTATATGATTCAATGTTGAATCAATGTTGGGGTTCTCATGTTCAAATGAGAAAGTTACTACAAATTTCTATTGTATTGTTGTCCATTCTGTACTACCTATGCGCATCTCCTAGTCTACATACCAGTTTTTTGGGATTCCTTCCAATGTATGGATGAAGTGATGAGACCATTCTTCTGGTGGTCTCATCCTCCATTGTGTCAGGCACTTCTCCAAGTGTTCTGCTAGTGTTCCTTTCCCATCATACCTTTGCATTTTATTGCTCCCTTGTGTTGCGTCGAATCTAATGTGCAGTAGTCGTTTACATTGGTACCAGTCCTGAATTGTTTCTTTGTGCGCACCCCACTGTTGAGCCTCTTTCGTCACGTTAGTGAGAAAAATAGAGGTGCTTGCAAGCTCAGTTGGGTTTGCTGAGCGGGACAGCTGCAAGGAAAAGGGTTAGAAAAAGAAATATAAAACAACAACTAAGAATTAAACTAAGAAATAAAACAACAACTAAATTTATAAACATAGGGACATAAGGACAAAAGAAACAATGAGACCCATGTCACCAATGATAAGGCTGATATTAGTGAAAGAAAACACTGAGAAGCAAGGGGACTACGAGTCCCTTCTTCCTCCAAGGGAGGGCTCTTGGACCCCCACAAATAAGCTCTTCTTACAACTTTGAAAAGGAAAATGAAAATGGTGAAAGAATTCTTTGCTAATCCACTCAAGGGGTGAGATGGATTGCCCAAAGAAATGATGCAAGTATACTCTTGGCAAGGATAGAAGAGTCCTTAAGAGAATAATGGTAGCATAACTTTGCTATGAAATTCCTTGAAAAACGAAGTGTATCCATGGCCTTTTTATAGCATTCCTTTGAGCTATTGTTCAACTAGTTTGTAGTGTGTAAAGAGGCTAATTAGGGAATTTCTAGGTCTTTGACCAGCCATCCAGTCGAATCCAGTCCAGATTTGAGTGTCAAATCAACTTGGAAGCTGAACCAGGAGTGGGTGGGAGGCCGACCACTCTCATAAATGTGTCATTTCTCAGGTGCGTGGCTTTTTACGACAACAGTCGCGCATCGTGCGCATGTGCACAAATCTTGTGTTTCTGTTTCGTGCATGTGCGCGCACACCCAGTGTCTTCATAGCGCCCTTCAATTTTTCACTATTTTGTATAGTTTTTGACCCTTTATGAATACTTTTGTGTTAATTCAAATCCATGGATGACTTCATAACTGTTTGACGATGCTGAATTCTTGTAACCATTTGCGGATGAAATTTCATTGATAACAGATGCCCCCTGATATATGAGGTTAGGAGCATACGTATAGCCGAAATCCATCAATGTTTCTTCTACTAAGAGTGTTGTTGTAAGAGAGAGAAATAGTGGGATTGTCCAGAGTGATCTGTTTGGATGGAAAAAGGAACCGGTAGAACCCAACCTTCCATGAGGTGTGTAAAAAATAAATTGTGTACAAACGAGGCTGGCATGCCCCATGCTCGTGTCATGTAACTCAAAGAGAGGAATGAAGTGTTGGTGTAGACAACTGCAGTGCCCTCGAGGGAAGTCATGATAAAGGAAAAAGACAATTATGCGGATGAACATACTCTGAATAGTAGGCAATGACAGCTGTAAGAAGTATCATGGATTCTGTGGGCATTGATAGCCCAGCCAAGTTCAGAGGTCTTCGGAAAGTAAAAGAACTAACTGCAATAGTCATAAAGTAAGACCCACCATAACATGAGAAAGTGTTGACGTCGAATGTTATGGGGGTCAACGACAATAGGGAGAAATTGTGGTTCTCCCTGTGCCGTCTGAGATCTCTCATTGGATGGGTAATGAGAATCAAGATACTATCGCCCTTCTGGAAAATTGTGTTGATGTCGACAAAAAAGGGGGATGCGAATCCCAGAAGAAAATGGCTTCGTGAAATCTACTAGGTGATGTTAGGAAGTGGAGGAGGTACATGGACGAAGTCAAGATGTAGGAAGACTCAAGACTTCCCTTGGTTGGAGTATATGTGAGATAAAAGTGGCCACAACCGTTCAACGAGGTCGAGTGTCAGGGGGACAGCAAGATAGGGGATAAGTTGTGCTAGAGGCGGGACAAAGTGAATAAACTTAGAGGGTAGAGATAAGTGGCCTGTGGGGTACTCTGAAGATATGGACGATGTTGTCAAGGGTAAATGATAAGTAGTGCCCCAACCAAGGGTGACATGCGTTGCGTTTTTCCAAAAAAGGGAAGAAGGTCACCAAAGGTTATGACGAAAAGGTAATGTAACTGCTGGAAACAAAGGCGTTTGTACAATAAATAAAGAATAATTTTGGGAGAAGTGTACAAATACAGAAATGGGTGCCCCAATGTGATATGGTTGGCCCGGGTAGGGCACAATTTGCTCAGAGAACTGGTGGAGGGTAGGGGCCCCATGGGCGGGTTTCTGTATGAGGTAAGTGAAATGAAGGGAAATTGGCAGATGGGCAAACTGATTGTGGATGAAATGGAGGGTTCATGATACTGCGGAGGTGCAGTCCAAAAATAGAACCATGAAGAGATAATTTGGGAGTCCATTGGGAAAGCTAGCAAAATGAGGAGAAGGAGTATGTGGCTAATTTGCGACATGATGTAAGACTATCGGGACTCCCATCCCTAAAGGGTTTTGAAAAACAACATGAGTGTCAAAAGAAAAAAAGGGTGCTATGAATGGGACAACTCATGTGGGTAAGAGAGCTACCGGGTGACAGTACCGAAGATGAAAATGGAGGTGTTGGTACTGCAGAGCCAGAAATGGGGATCCTAGAGGCAAATGTCAGAGGGTGTGACTTGAAATGTAAGTGAGATTTAGAGGGAATGACTACATGCCAGTGCTAAGTATATACCTAAAGGGGTTGTGTTGATTTATGATGACCAAGAACCTGCACACATGAAAACCAAATACCCAACGTGAACAATATCTGAAGAGAATCGAATATATGAGCATGTATTTGATAATTTGGAATATGCACATGCATACCTGGTCAGGGTATGAAAAATGATGTCTCAGGGGCTCAGGATGAAAAGAGGCCTAGGGACTGTTGTGATGTAGATGACGGAATTTTGATCCCGTGGTTGAAGATGGATCAAGAAATGGACGCCCGAAGCTCCCGGAATGGTGAGTGGAAGTTTGGCAAAAAGGCCTATATATAGTTGTAGGGCCCACATTGCCACCTCATTTGTACTTGCTCCTATAGTGACTGGACAAGAAGTATTCAGAGGAGATTTGGAGATTCTAGGAGGACGAGGCATCCAATCAAGGACCAATGAGCTTCAGGTTAGTGGTCTGATCATCTTGCATAGAATTAGGGTTTCATTTTTTGGGCAGGGGTTGTACGGAGGGCCGTATAGAGGGTTTGATGAGTGTGGGACCCATGTGAGCGGGCAATCTGGAAGTAGGCATGCACACGTGCGCACCCGCCCACCGAATAGGAGCGCATGAGGGAACTGGTAAGGAGGTAAAGGGAGTGCACTATGTGCGCGCCTGTCGACTGCATAGTTGTGCATGTGTGCGCGACTGTGTATTAGACAGGCGCGCTCTAAAGCACACCTGTAAGTTGAGCAGGTGTGCACGCATGCGTGCCCGAAAGATGGACAGGCGTGCCTGAGAGCGTGCCTTTGTAGTGAACAAGCATGCGTACATGCACACCTGTGGAATGAACAGGCGCGCACGTGTGCGCACCTGTGGGTTAAATAGCCGTGCCTTGGAGGCAAGGTTGATAGGTGTAAAACTTATCTTGTTGATGTTGTTGATGGTCCATTTGGTTGACTTAGGACTGTTTTATGTGGTTGTAGGTGAGCATTGTGCACGATGTCGGTTGGTTGGTGAGAGCGGGATTGGTCCCAGCTGCGAGACGCCATGGCGATTGAGGAGCCAGGTGTACGTGCGACTTTGGCAGCCTGTGGGCTGCCGAAGTTTTTTTGAGTGCCCATTGATACAAGCGCAGGAGTATCTCCTGTAGTTTCTTATCCGGATGTGGAGTCTGGACCTGCATTGCTTCATAGTGCGGGGAGAGTAGATTGCCTTCACTGTGGTGGAGGATGTGTACTTTTTGACTAGGCTCTCGTTTCGGAGAACGCCCCTACTGACGGAGCCGGTGTTACCAAGGGATGTGCCGCTAGCGATAGTTGGTCGGAGATACTGTTCAGGGCTAAATGTTAAGTCTGGAACTGTCGTGAGCATTGGAGCGATGGAGGCCCTAATACATCACTGCATAGCAACGATGATTGTGATATTTTATGGGTCTCTGGCGACGCAGCGGATCAGTGGTGGCCAGCTGATTGTGATGGAGAGAGTGTTGGCCAGTGAGCACTTCGCCTGGGGGCTTACGCTGCATGCTAGGATGGTAGGGCAGCTGGACCACTGTCGGTCCATGGATACGGGAGAGTTTGCCTTCGGGTCCATCCTAGTGGCCTAGTTTCTGGAGAGGGTGCCTATGTTGCGTTTGAGGATTTTATTGGGTGTGCCTGGGGCACGAGAGCTGTGACTAAAGAGGTGGTCAACTATTTTTCTTCACCATGGTGGTGGCGAGGGTGGCCACTTCTTTACTGCTGAGGTGGCGTAGGTGTGGCGGCAGATGCCGCAGGTGATATTACAGTACCCCTATGCTGGGGTTGACTTCTGGGAGGATCCGGACATGGTTCTACCTCCAGGGCAGGTGTTTGACCATTGAGGTATGTTGATGATGTTGATATATATGTTTTTTGTTTGAGATAGCATGACATATGTATATGATATAGATATTGATACTATTTATTGCTTGTTTGTATGTGCATATGTGGCACCTTGTGGCCGCGAGGTGGAGTTGCGGAGAGCATCGTCTCGTCAGAAGCTGGAGAGACCGCCATGGGGAGGGCCACATGTTGGAGAGAGACATCAACATGAGGATGTCGCAGAGTGACCAGCTGATCCGGAGAGAGCAGCGAGGAGACATCGGTTTGATGACCCTGGTGTTGGGCCATCACATGCTCCTCCGGCGTATGTCGGAGTAGATTTTGAGGACATACATCGTCGCCTGGAGGCGGTGTTACAAGGCATGCCTGAGGGCATGTGGTCTTGCATCCAGGATGAGGGCATCCTGGAGTAGTGTGTGGGAATTCCGCCGCCATGGTCGGTCGTGGTACAACGGGAAGTAGTAGTTGGTGCTGCGATGACCGGACGGTTACTTCCAGGGTAGGAGGGACCAGTAGGGGGTGGGAAACCACTGCCTGAGAGAGGGCATGCGGTGGTGCTCTAGAGGCACCTTAAGTGGTGCTCTATGTATTGATGTATTTTTGTATATAAGCTGGTGAGCCCATTTTGTACTGAGGTTCTTCATTGGCCTGCGGATACTTGTATTTTTGTATGTAAACATTTGGATGGAACTGTAGACCATTAGATATATACATGAGTATACATTTTGAGATCTATGTGGTGTTTACATGTGTTTTTTTAATGTATTGATGATGTCTAATCTATATATGCGATGACAGGTTGTTGATATGTTTATGTATGTGTAGAGGTAGTTTGATGTGATATATGCCAGTCTAACACAATATTAGCTAGGTTATCTGTAATTTGATTCAATGGCCTTGGAATATGTGTAAATGTAATGGAATCAAAATGTTGAGATAAAAGTCTAACCTACAAGTATTTGCAAAAGAGGCAAGGATCGCGTACGCAGTACACATTTTTGAGCTGGAGGACGACTAGTTGAGAGTCGAGGAAGATGCTAAGGTGACGAATACGATGATGCTAGGCATCGGCCAGGAGGCCAATGATGGTAGTGTATTCGGCTTGGTTGTTGGTCACTGAACCCAAACATATGTTGCTCGAATGGAGCATTTCATGTGAGGGGGTGTAGAGAGCCCAAGTGGATGAAGCGAGATTTTGTGTCCAACGGCTGGCGCCATTGGCATAACCGATGTGGTAGGCTGGTGGAGGAGGCATCTGTCAATAGCAAAAATGATAGTTTAGACGTGAGGGATGGAAAAAAGATTAAAAACACTATAAAATAAAGAACCTAAAGTAGAATGACTATGTTTAAGCATAAAATTTCTTTAAGTATAACCCGTTGATAGGTTCTTTGAGAGGGAGGCCTTCGAGAGAGGCCAGGATGTATGCGCCTTTGGTGAGGCAATGTTGGATAATGTATGGGCCATGCCAGAGTGACTCAAATTTTCCATGGCCAAAGGTATCATGAGCGATATCGTAAGCCAGGACTAGGTCGCCTTCGTGAAATGAGCGAAGGTTGACATGTCACTCAAAGGTAGCCTTTGATCATTTTTTAGCTGCCTCATTGTTCTGTAATGAAGATCGACGATCTTCATCCAATGACTCTAAGTTCAGCAAGTGCTACTCCATTGGAGCAGTGTCGAGTAATAGCTCAATTGTGGTGCGTAGGGTGGGAATTTTGCATTCGATGGGAAGAGTGGCCTCAACCCCATGGACTAGATGAAATGGTGTGAAACCAGTAGTTGTTTTCACAGCCGTATGGTAAGCCCATAGCATGGAAAATAACATATGATGCCAATTGGTCTTATTTTTATTAACCATGCGCTATAACATGGTCTTGAGGACCTTGTTAACTGCTTCAACCTATCCATTAGACTGAGGGTAATATGGTGAGGCAAACTCGTGATAGAATCCTAACCGAGATGAGAGTTTGAAAAAAATCTCATTCTCGAAGTGTTTCCCATGATCGGAAACAAGTTGGAGTGGTACTCCAAAGCGAGATATGACATGGTTAAAGAAAAAACATGTTGCGGTGTCAGCGATGTTGTTGAAGGTCGGCATAGCTTCTGCCCATTTGGTGAAGTAATCGACTGCGACAACAATGTATTTGTGACCATTGGTGGAGGGGGGATTACAAGTCATGAAGTCGATGCCCCATTTACAAAAAGGGTCGGTAGTGATGACCAGATGAAGAAGAGTAGGTGGTGCTCGGTCTTTGTTGGCGTAAATCTGACACTGCTTACATCGTTTCACAGCATGAATGCAATCGTGAAACAAGGTAGGCCAAAAGTAACCTGCTCGGATAATCTTCTGAGCAGTGAATATTCCCAAAAGATGGCCCCCACATGCGTCGTTGTGGCAGTAGTTCAAGACTCTATTGGCCTCATCAATGCTCAGGCATCGACGAAGAATGGTGTCGAATCCTCACCGGTATAGGATGTCTCCGATGAGGAGGTAGCAGGGGGTCTGATGGCGAATACGATGACGATCATCTCGTGAAAGGTGGTTACCGAAATTTTGAGTTCGGAGGTAGAAGAGGAGGTCGTCGTACCAAGGATCATCCGAAATGATGTAAAAGAGGTGTTTGTCAGGAAAGTCGGTATTGACGAAGGCATTGGTGGTGTCAGAGGGGAGGGTCGTAACAAGTTCAGCGAGAACGAGGGATTTCTTGATCTTGGGTGTTGAGAATTCAAGATCGTACTCCTGAAGGATAACAATCCATCGAGCAAATTTGTTGTTAATTTTTCGACAAATGAGGAAGTATTGCATAGGGTTGGAATCTGCAACAACCTTAGTTGTGCAAAGCAGAATGTAGTGACGCAGTTTCTGGACTGTGAGGACAACTGCAAGAGCTAGTTTCTCTTCATGTTTATACTTCAAGGGTGACCCTGAGAGGTTTTTACTAATGTATTAAATGACATTCTCATGATTTTCATCACCTAGCTGAATGAGAACTCCTGCTACTGAAATAGTTGATGCTGATACGTAGAGGATATAGTCGTGATTGTAGTCAGGTGCACAGATTAAAGGGGCATTGGAGAGCGCCGGTTTAAGATCATCAAATGACTGTTGGGCATGTTCATCCTAGTGAAATGGGATGTTGTGACGTAGTAAGCGGAGGAAACCATGTGCGTGAATGGCGTAGTCTGGGAAAAATCGCCGTAGAAAGTTAGCTTTGCCTTGGAGGCTCTAGAGTTTCCATAAATTTTGGGGAGGTGGAATTTTGGTGATAGCTTAGACTTTGAGGGGGTCCACGGTAATACCACTTTGGGAAAATATGAAGCCGAGGAAGCGCCCTGCGGTGACACAGAAAATGCACTTGAGGGGATTCAAGCAGATGTTGTACTGATGACGTCGTTGGAAGATGATTTGCAAATCATCAAGATGTTGGGTGGATTTCTTGGAGTGAGCGGTGAGATCATCCAAGTATGCGAGGATGATATGAGACAGATCGTGAAAAATGTATGTCATAGCCCATTGGAAAGTTGCGCCAACATTATTTAAACCAAAAGGCATGACATGATATGCAAAAGTACCCCAAGCGGTAGTGAATGCGGTTTTATACTGATCGGCTAGGTGAATTTGAATTTGATTATTACCAAAGAAACCATCCATGAAGGATAGAGCCTCGTGGCCTGCACAGTCGTCGATAATTTGATCGATGAAAGGCATTGGAAAGTTATCTTTGGGACACGCGTGATTGAGATCACGAAAGTCTGTGCAGACGCGGATAGTGCTCTGTTTTTTGTTAATGGGTACAGGGTTTGAAACCCATGATGTATAGGCGATGGGGTAAATGAACCCAGCAGCGCGTAATTTGTCAATTTCGGCTTTGATGGTTGCTGCTTTGGATGGGTGCAGCGGTCATTGTTTTTTACGAACTGGTGTAATGTCGGGCCAAGTGTCAATGCAATGTTCGACAATAGAGGGATCGAGGCCAGGCATTTCCGTGTATGACTAGGAAAAAATATCCTGATATTCCTGGAAGGGGGCTTTATAGGCGGTGATTTCTTGAGGAGTGCAAGCAGCTCCAATGGTGATTTCCTCGGCGATACCATTTTTTATGGAAATGTTGATTTTAATGGTCGGGGAAATGTTGGCCATGTTGCCTTCTTCAAAAGCATCAAGGGAAGGAATGGGGTTTATGAACTAGTCAATAGGTCCTGATGGGATAAAATCCTTGGTTTCGACCGCGTAGATGGGGTGTTGGTTAGGAGGGGTGGAGGCTTCCTGTGGAAAGAAGAGTGTGCAGTGGTGTAGCACATCCCATGGGTAGTTGGTGTAGTGCATCCCATGGGTAGTCAGGGTTGTTTAACTCTTCAAGTATTTCCTCATCATAGTGGAAGTGACGAGAATACAAGGGGTCATGAAGAGTAATATCGGTGACTGTTGTCATGTGGTTGTCCCCTGGTGATGAAGAAGCAGGGGGAATAATGCAAGGAGATGGTGATGGTTCGCTTGACATAAACCAAATATCGAAGTACTGAGGAGTACCCGTGGTAGTTGGGTGTAAAATTTTCATAGGGAAATGAGCGGGAGAGTTGGGGGGATTGGGGGGTGAATCCTCAGATAAGTCATCTAAGAACCATGGAGGCATTGGAAGGGCTTCGAGTTTAGGAGAAATGACATGAAGAACCTCTAGTGATGAGGTAAGTTCAACTATCGACTCTATGGGTCTGTGAAGCAAAGTCAATTGGCGTTGGCTGTATTCAATGATTATAGGACACTGGTATGTAAAATGATCTAATGATTCACATAGAGAGCAAGGGCATCTCATACGTTCATTGACTGAAGTTGTGACATAATGGATGTCAGTGATGTTTGGTAAGGATGACGTAGCGGGACTAGGGTTGCTCTGGAAGCTTTGGCATACTGCGGCTAATGTCTGCCGAAAGCATGGTAATGCTGGGCAATGGTGGGTATAATGGCCATATTCTAAACATATAGCGCAAGCAAATTTGGTTCGCAACCCTTTACTACTTGAATGGGGGGTGGTAGCGGCAGTACTGGCGAGCGTTGCGGGAGTTTGATTGAGTGGAATCAAATTTCATAACTCTGGTAGGGATGGGGAGTTGTTGGTTTGGTGTCCATGTTTCTCACATAGCGTGCAAGGGGGTTGGATGCGTGGAGGAAGTGGAGCTTTGGGCTCTTTTTTCTTTCTCCTGCCCCCAGCTGTGGTAGGGTATGGTGGGAGTAAGTATGGGAATCTTCATTGGGATTCCTTCCATTTGGGGGGGAAGAGATGGTCGAGGGACCATCTCGGGTGGATGTAAATACCAAACTGGGATTGCTAACACCATATTAGGGAGGGTAAGCGTTGCAGCTACCTGGAAATCTTCGATGCCCGGTGGAGGGTAAAAGAAGGGGATTTGAGTGATGGCTTGGGTAACTGTCTCCCAAACTGGGATATGTCCTTGGGGAGAGGTGGAATCGTGGACTAGTGAGGTCGACAAGTTCGCGGGAGCTCGTGAGGGGGAAGTTCTGCGACTAGTGGGACGTCAGAGATGATAGAAGCCTCCCTAAGAGGAAGGGTATCCTCTGTGTTAGTTCTGTTAGATGATATGACACATACTTGATTGGAAGGATGAAGGAGCAGTGGTGCTCCATGGTAAGTTCCTAACAATGATGGATCCTTGAAAATTCTAGGACCCATGTCGACGAGTAGGTATGCATCGTGACTCGTGTGGATGAGGGGAAGAATGTTATCGATGTTGGCAGATGGTTTAGGCTCGTAATGTGAGACCTGGTCAATGGTAATGATCTTACCATTGTGGGGGAACATCATTGTGCGAAAGACGGAAGAGGCAACTACCTTCATAGCATACATGTAGCTACGACCAAACAGGATATTATAATCGAGTGGGGCATCGATAACTTCAATGTCAATGAGAATAGTCTTACCCCTGAGTTCTATG
>JASDQU010257648.1:0-12118 GCA_032191745.1 Picea mariana | reverse complement strand
GCATTGACTATGAAGAGACATTTTCTCCTGTGGCTAGATACACTTCGATCAGAACCATCATAGCTCTTGAAGCTAAGATGAAGTGGAAGCTGAACCAGATGGACGTGAAGACATATTTCCTAAATGGTGTCATCGAAGAGGAAGTGTATATCAAGCAACCTCAAGGATTTTATGTTGAAGACAGGAAGTCTCATGTATGCAGATTGAAGAAAGCCTTATAAGGATTGAAGAAAGCTCCTAGAGTTTGGTATGGCCATATAGACAGTTTCTTGACGAGCTTAGGCTTTACTAGGAGTAAAGAAGACTCTAACCTCTACTTCAAAATCATGAACAATGAGCCAATAATCTTACTGCTATATGTGGATGACTTATTCTTAACCGGAGAAGAAAATCTCATCACGAAATGTACAAAGAGAATTTCCTTGGAATTTGAAATGAAAGAACTTGGCTTAATGCATTATTTCCTAGGTCTTGAGGTATGGCAGAGTCCTGAGAGGATCTTCCTTAAACAAGGGAAGTACATGGTCAAAATCTTGAAGAGATTTGACATGTTAGAATGCAAGCCTGTGAATACACCCATGGAAGCAAAGCTAAAGCTATTGGTTGATACTTCATCAGAATTAATTGATGCCACACTGTACAGATAGATTATTGTATCGCTGATGTACCTGACGAACACCAGACCAAACATTTTTTTTGCTGTGAACACCTTGAGTAAGTTTCTGGTAGAACCCATACATGTTCACGTAGTGCTTGAAAAACATGTGATGAGGTACCTTAAAGCTACAATAGGTTATAATCTCATCTATGATGGAGATCATGATTTCACATTGAGTGGATATACTGATGCAGATTGGGCAGGAAGTGTTTCTGATAGGAAAAACACTCTAGGGTGTTGTTTTAGTTTGGGATCATCTATGATCTCGTGGCAGAGTAGGAAGAAATCTAGTATTTCTCTCAGCACAGTGGAAGTAGAATACATTGTTGCATGTTCTGCGAGCTGTGAAGCTATATGGCTTCGAAAGGTGTTGACCGACCTATTTGACTTAGAGGTGAGAGAAACCTTGATTATATGTGACAACCAGAGATACATACAGATGACATAAAATATTGTATTCCATGACAGATCAAAGCACATAGAGATCTGTTATCATTACATCCATGACATGGTGCAGACAGAAGCCTTAAATCTCCAGTACATTAGCACAGATGAACAGGTTGCTGACGTGTTGACCAAGCCACTATATCGCATAAATTTTGAGTAGTTTCGAGATAATCTTGGTATAGTTTGAAAGGACCCTCCTCGAAAGGGGAAGTAGATGTTGTGATGAGACATGTATTGCTTCCGACCAGATGGTTGTGACGCAAAGAAAGATGATGTGATATGACTAGTATTGTGCTTCTAGCTGGATAGCTGTGACATAAATCCAGTCTAGTATCCTTCTTCTGACCTGATGGTTGTGACATAAAGTAGGATGAGTACCTTTCTTCCGACCTAATGGTTGCGATGTAAAGAAAGATGATGTGTGACTAGCATTATGCTTCCGATTGTATAGTTGCAATGTAAAGCAAGTCTAGTTCCCTTCTTCTGACCTGATGGTTGTGACATAAAGCAAGATGTGTACCTTGCTTATGACCTAATGGTTATGATGTAAAGAAAGATGATATGATGATACTAGCACTAAGCTTCTAGCTAGATAGTTATGATGTAAAGCTAGTCTAGTATCCTACTTTCGACCTAATGGTTGTGACGTAAAGTAGGACGAGTATCTTACTTCCATCTTGAGTGCTATGACATAAAGAAAGATGATGGGGTGAGACTAGTACTATGCTTCCAGCTTGATAGCTGTGACGTAAAGCCAGTCTAGTATCTTGCTTCCAACCTGAATGCTATGATGTAAGGCAAGACATTGAGATGAGACAAGTACTGAGCTTCCATCTTGACAATTGTGATGTAAACCCAATCTTGTATTATGATGATCCAACCTTGTGCTATGATGATGATGATGTATCAACTTTTATACTAATACATATTGATGCAGATGATGATGGCATTCCTTTGAGAATGACGATGCTGCCAAGGAAAAAAACTTCTGAAGATTTATATATAAGCCAATCATTGTCCAAGATGATATTAATGATTCTGTCCTCTCAGCCACTTGATGTTGTTGATGATGTTGTCCTCTCTCTCTCACATGATGTTGTTGATGATGTTTTCCTCTCTCTCTTGCATGATGTTGTTGAAGAATACCCTTCTTGTTAAGGGGGAGTGTTTAAATAATGTAACTGCAAAGAGTATTCTTATTATTATTTGATATAATATTCATTGGATCAATCCCCATTGTGGATTGATCATGTCATCTATTGTAATAGGACCAAATCCCCTTTTGTGGATTGGTCAAATGATAATTATAATAGGCAGAATAAGAAGTCGTCCCCAACATATATTAAAGAGGCCCCAGAATGTAATTAAGGTGGCTATAACCACCCAATTGGAGAAGTCTACCCTTCTATTAAAGAGACACTTTACACGTGCCAGTTTAATATAAATAAGGAGGCTAGTGTCTCACTTAGACACACAACTCACTTGCTCATTGAGAGATAAGTTTCAGATCTGTTGTTAGAGAAGGAGTGAGAGAGTGGTGCATATCTAGGAGAGGATCTTATGCATTAGTTTAAGAGATCTCTTGGCATTGTATTGGCTATCTATGTTAAGGAAGTTTTGCTGGGTTTTCTTCCCCTAGAGGGTTTCCCAGCATAAATGTTGTGTCTTTTGTGATTGTGTATTTCTTAGTGATCTTGAATTATGCTATTGTTATCTAATGAAATGAAAAGAACTATAATAATGGCTTAAAAATTAACATATATATCCTTCACAACCGAGGAAGGCAAAGTAACAACAACTACCAGTGCCAAAACAATGCAATAATGACTAGGGTGAAGGGATCAAGGGGAGTTTGAGTGGCATGTAGTAAATGGACATCGCTTCTCCCTTCCAATATTCATTGAATGTTTAGTACGAGCCAAGCCCACTCACCATAGAACTAAAATCCAACCATTAATCAACCAAAACCCAAAATTTCCATATCATTTTTGCAAGGTGTGCCACCCCTTGGTAATATCAAACTTCTTCAAAACTCAACTTGCGAGGAACACAAATCAATATGAAACTCAAACAATTCACATAACCATAGTAATAAGGGTCAAGAGCACCCAAACTCCTGTCATAACAATATACAATGTTTGAACCTCAGTATAATTCCTTTATCCAAAAGGGAAGCATTATATATTCTATGAGAGAGCATCAAAGCCATTTAGCGTCATGTTTTAATCATCCAACCAATACATATCACCATAAAATTTTAAACCATGATATGGAAAATATGAACTGTAGAAGATTGTTTTTATACCATCACAAAAGCCAACAAAATATAAGCACTTCTTATCCACCATAGTTCCATAACTATGCAAGGTGGTCCCACCTGCTATTTTATTATCAATATAAATAAATAATAAATCTTGGCAATAATTTGCGAGAATAGCATTCATAGTTGAATTTTTAAGTGTCAACACTCTTCATATTTTGTCAAGAGTTCCTCTAAGTTGTTCTACCCATGAAAACTAGGAGGTTTTCTTATTTTTGTACAAGGCCACCTTACTGCACAATCTATTATTGTGCACCTCCTTGTGGAGACTTCATGTAATCGACGTTGCCAATTCTCCAAACCTGTGTCTAATTCAAAAGCACATGATGTAATGATTCTCCATATAAGTACCCCATCTACAGTTGGGTTGACATAGTCTTCTTCTCACACAGTAGTTTTGTACAACTAATTTATTTTGTCCAAATCCAAACAAGTCACTTCTACAAACCTTTCTCCTTTTGAAAGTTATAATGGTGCAATGACTCTATATTAACATCATTCAAAATTCATTTTCATTGTCTTCGGGTTGATTATATCCTGGTTATCAAATTCTCAATTCAATCCAAGTAATGCTAGGTAGGTGTTGTGCCATCCACTATATCTATCACTGCAAAATTTTCCATAACATGCACTCCATCCAAATCTATTTTCACACCTTTAAGCCTTCCAATTGGTAACACTCTATGTTGATCTTCTACTTTCAACTAGATAGGTGAATAGCCTAACGTTGGTTCTCCCATACACTACCGTGTCTTTTTAGGAAAGATATTTACTTCAAAGCCTAAATCTAGTATAATATCACCCATGTTGAAATCCCCAATGTTGGTGTTTGGCTTGAATTATCTACTTGTCCTTTTTCTTGTATGGAGATGATTGAATTTTTATACTCTAAGTTCCCTTCTACATATATGTTTCATCTTTCTATCCGATTTTGTAGGACCTTAACAGATGATGGATCATTCAATAACTTACCACAGGATTGTAGAAAAGCCTTTATGGTACTTTCTTTCTCTAAATTTTGTCATCTACTTGTATTGTCCATTAAAGTTGGCATATCAGACAATGGTGAGCCTTGAGTTTGCTTCACAATTGATGTAGATGCACATTCTTCTTGAGAATCTTGTGTTTAGTCTTCTTCAATTTTTCCTTTTCTTCCCATGCATCAAACTACTTTTGTGGCTCATTATTATTCTTCACCCATTGGTGTTGATATGGATCTTTTTATACTGCATCAAATCCTATATTGGCTCCTCCTCGATTGACTATATTGATGTTTCTCCCATAACACCTACATTCTATATAAATCCACTCGACATTCTGGTTATTTTGGTTCCTTTTTTACTTGATCTTTCCCAAGAGTGTTGGGTAGTCTTCTATGTCATGGTCTGCTGCATGAAAGTACATACATGTCATCGGTTGAAGTGGAAAATCCCTTACATAATGTCCTGGCTGTTTTTATTTTGGATACACTATTAGTCCTTTTCCTCATCCAAATCCTCCGATACCTTGTCCTCCACCTCTGTATCCACCTGAATCTCCTCGCAGTGCATTGTATTGGGGTACCTAGGTATACAACGTGGGATTATACAGTGGTTGTGAATTGTTGTACTATGGTTGGACATTTTTGTATGGTGGTGTCACCTAGATGAACTAAGTTCCATATTGTCATGTCACCATTTCTTATTGCATCTTGTAAGTGTCTAAAATTCTTTTTCTCATCAGTTTTAGTGTTCTATAATCCTTATCATCATGTCCCACTGATTTGAAAAAAATGCAATATGAAAATTTTTGTACTATCTAATACTTCTACATCATTGGACAATGATATGGATCATGCCCATGCATATTACAAATATTGCACCATGATCCTCCTATTGGAAAGGGGTTCAACACCCTTGTTGCCAAGTACTGCGAAAAAGTTGGACATTCGTTCTTATGGTGTCCTTTTGTCTTGCATAGTGTACACCAAAAAACTTCTCTTTTATCTTTTCCATTATTCCGGTTAAGTTGAAATGTGAGAATATTCAAATCCTCCTTTAGATCCTCTATTTTGGGATTTGTCTACTAATACTAGTTCTCTTCCTGCTGGAGGGCTATGTGCAAAGCCTCTTCCTGAGTTTGGAACTTTTGTTGTATCAAACGGTACTTCATGTGTGGTAACAATGAGTTCACAAATTAGTGCCTATGTTGCATGTCAGTAATTTCATATTTCAACTTACCTTTCCAACATTTGAACCTTTGGTCCATCTCCCAAATAGACTCACCTAGTTTCTTCCTGATTTCAATCATTTCATTCATGTACTGGTCTTCTAAGCTTGGCTTCGAAAATTCGTTTACCAAATTTTTTTCCACATCTGCGATAGTATTTGGTACTTCCTATAGACTCTTTACATAT
Source organism: Picea mariana (assembly GCA_032191745.1). Taxonomy (NCBI): domain Eukaryota; kingdom Viridiplantae; phylum Streptophyta; class Pinopsida; order Pinales; family Pinaceae; genus Picea; species Picea mariana. The sequence continues at coordinate 6,298 of JASDQU010257648.1, read as the reverse complement.
AGGATCATGTACTAGTCCAACGCACAATATTGTAGTGTGATAGATAACCACACTATCTTTGTATCCTCATCTGTGATTTTCTTTTCTTGCCAAATATTTTCACAGATGACTAAATTTTTTTCAAGGTCCTCTGATGCCTCTCCCTAGAATTCTGGTAATCTAATCATGGGATCATGTTCTTCCATTTTGAGTTGTGTTGAACTACTTCCTCCGCGCGATGTAGATAGTTGATTGTTACTTCCTAAACTTGCTCCCCCAATTGATTTTCCTCAATTGGATCCCTATCTTGTTTTTCTTCTTCCATTATAATTTGGTTGTCTAAATGCTACTGTTATATCTGTTGTATTACTCTCACATGGGGTTGTAGATTCGACATTGATGGTGAGCTGAATTGGAGTTCTTTCTTCTGTTCCTGGCTGTGTACATCTTTTTTTCCTTTCATATTTTTCACGCAAGATTTCTTCAATATTCTCCACATCCTTGAGATCCTCTACCTCTTATTCATCACTCGCTAAGCCCTCTCTATCGACTATGTCTCTCTTATTGCTATTCATTTTATATTGGTAAGGTATTCTAAAGTCTGTCTTTCTAGCCTTTTCCATTATCTAATTTATCCAATCCTCTTCCATCATGATTGGTTCCATAGCCTCCTTCTAATTTCCCTTATCCATCTCCTTGCCAATATATCAACCTCCTGTCAGTGCTTCCCCCACTTCCCCCATGCACATAGGGAAGTTTGGTTGTTTGATTCCATGGTCATCACACCGTTGTCATAAAATAAAATATTGATTGAAGTATACAATGATATGATGTACCTAACTATTGGCCTCTTTATAAAATACTTCTCTTCCTTCGAGTAGGAATTCACGGTATCTACCGCAAATACAGTGATAAGCCTTGAAACAATACCGTGTAAACAAAAATCTACTGTGAGCGTTCATTTTTTATTAACTTGTTGTAACTACGCGATATCCATAGGATTCCACTCCAACTGTTTGATATGATTCATAGGGTGGTTTTCTTTTAACCTCAATAACCACTCGTGCAGCAAATGTGGAAAATCATAGAAAAATACCTCATGCGTGTCACTAAATACATATTTGTCAAGATATTTGTGCAGTGTTAAATTAAGGTTTATGTTGTCCTTCTGCACAAACTCGAGTTCCTTTGTTCTCCACCATATTTCAATATTTGTATTCATTGGATTCCATGGCCTGAAAATTCCCTTATATACTTTCATCTTTTGCGCTTTTCTTGCATGGCTCTCATCCACTCAATCTTGTGCAGTTCCAGTTGAAAATGAAACCATTTGTTGGTTACTTCTTTGGCTGACCCAGGTTCTGATCTCAAATAGGTGTACAAGAAAACCCTCAAAACTATCGTCCCTCCTGGTAAAACAAAAGGAAACGCTACACACAGGATGCATAGCATAGTCTCACCCGATATATATTTTATGGGGGACTATAATACTCATGTGTTTTCATTCTATGACTGAGTGGGGATTGTGGTTGGATTCTCTTCCTTATGCATTATCTTTGTTAATCATTCATCTAATTATATGATTCGTTCATCTTTAAACCTATGCATGCATGATGATATAACTACTTTAACCTTTCATTCTTGAGATAATGATTAACATAAAAGTAAATAATTCATTAAAAATCACATAGAAAACAAGGTTTATTGTGGTTCACCCACTCCTAGGGATATGTCCACAAAGATATTGCTTCTCTGCTCTCTTATTTATTCTGCTGGAAAATCTTGCAGTGTGTGCAATACATATTCGGTATTACAATCAAAATCAGGGTAAGTACCCTTAGGGTGGATAACTAGAGAACACAAGTCTCATCAACCTGTGACCTAACCCTCAAAACCTATCTTATCCCACTCTACCACCAAACCTATTACAATCAATTGCTTCCCAACCAACTAACTCTCAATAACCAACTGAACAAACCCAGCCTAGACTTCCTAGGTCCTTATTTATACTACTCTATAGGCTTATATTTGTTACAATCTTTGTCAAAAACCCTAACCCTGTCATGTTTCAACGTGTTTTCATGTGCGTCGCATTGATTTTCGTTCTGCATGTTTCTTTTCCTTCTTTTTCTACATGCTTCTTTCCTACCACTTGTTGTGAGAGGTACAAAAGTAGGCCATTCTCTCCAAAATTGGGCATGTTCCCAAAAAAGATCTTTCTCCCAAAAATATGCCTGCACCCAACATTCATATACCTGCTCACAAATCATGCTGCATGTGCAATATCTAGTCTTGTGCACGCCATCACAGACATCAAGCTAGCAATTACTGATGAATAAGGGACCATGGCCATGTATTTTATCTAATCCTATGGCTTGGGACACATTTCCTTGGTTAAGTTGAAATGGTTGGCCAAAGGTGTACTAACTAGTTTTTCATTCTTCATTTTAAACCTGTTCAACACCTTCTCTATGTACTCACCTTGAGACAATGCCAATTTGTGATTTTTCCTGTCTCTTGTTGTTCTCATACCAAGAATTTTTTTTGCAAAACCAAAATCCTTCATCAAAAATTAATTAGATAATTTATTCTTGAGCACATTTGTGTCTTTCTTATTAGACGATGCAACCATCATTTCATCTACATACAAAAGAAAAATAATATTTCTTCCATTTTCTGTCCTCTTAAAATAAACACAATGATCAAAATGACATCTACTATAACCTTGTTCTATCATAAACCTGTCAAATATCAAATACCACTTCCTTGGAGCTTGCTTTAGGCCATACAATCTCTTCTTCGACTTGCATACACAATTTTCCTTCCCTTTGTCCTCATACCCTTGTGGATGTTCCATATAAATCTCTTCATCCAAATCCCCATGGAGAAAATTTGTTTTTACATCTAATTACTCAAGATGCAAACCTTTTACTACCACAAGACTTAAAATGTTCCTAATCAAAGTCATTTTAACAATAGGAGAAAATATTTCATCAAAATATGTACCTTTCTTTTGTGCAAACACCTTAAAAACAAGTCTGTCCCTATACCTATCTTTTTCTCCATCTTCTTCCTTCAACCTGTAAACCCATTTATTTTGAAACTCTCTTTTTCCTACAAAAAATTGAACCAAGTCCCAGGTATGGTTATTTGATAAGGAATCCATTTCCTCTTTCATGCCTTTCTCCCACTTTTCTTTAGTGTCTACCTACATTTCCTCTTCATAGCTTTTTGGTTCACCAGAATTAGTCAATAATAATGAATACAATGAATAATAATGAATACACTTGTAGTATTTTGAGGTACAAGTTGCTCATGTTGTTGTACATTTTGATTTTTTGGTATGTTTGGAGTTTCTTTTTCAGTGATCTTATCAAGCATTGTGTAATCTGGTTTTTCTTTTTCTTGTTTCTTTTTCTACAACTAATCTTTGTACATAACCTTCTCATTGAATATGATATCTCTAATACTGATGATTTTGTGATTTTTATAATCTCATAAGGGATAACCAAAATCATTAACATTGTATCCAATAAAGCTACACTTCTTGGATTTTTATTCAAGATTTGTTATATTTTATACATCAATATGGACAAATTCTTCACAATTCAAGGTCTTCAGAAATGAATAGTTTACCTTTTTACCTATCCATGCCTCCTATTGGTCCTAAATTATGCACTTGACTGCTAAACGGAAGAGCTAGGCCACCTCAAATTTTGACTAGTTGGTTTTTATTTCTTATAAGTTGGTTTTGTTGGTTAGCTAAATGATAGGTTTTCAAAGATGAAAATATGGTTGGATTAGCCAAAATATATGAATTTAGGTTCTCCTTAGCTAATTGTATGAACTTTAATGAATAGTTTCGGATATGGAAAGATAGAGAAAGGAAGCAACAACAAAAAATGCAATGAATTACTTGTGTGAGAATTAAGACTTAAAATGATATTTTAAGACATGGAAAAATATTAGGACAGAAATCATCCAACAAGTTTCCAAATATTTGACCTTTTTACTACAAAAATAGATGTTTAATAGGTTTCGTAACAAAAAAAAGATTAATTAGAAAAATATGTGAAAGAAGAAGGAAATGTCCATTGCACACATCACAATTTGCATCTAAGATAAAATTAAAACAAATCAAGACTTGAGAAAGAAAACACAATTGTCAGATCAATATATGTTCACCAGGTAGAGACATTTACAATCATATGAGTAGGTCCAACAAATTCTAATACTTGAATATTTTCACTAAAAACTGAACCCTTTTGACATTCAAACATTGATCTCTTTTTCCTTTTTCCAAGAGGTTTGACTACCTTTCTAGGATCTAACTCAAAATTTAAACTTCACATTACAACTAGACCCTATTAATCAACTCATATATCACTCCATCACAATTTCAAAACATTGTTTTGACTTGAGTGAATCTGATTTGAAGAATGAATTCATAATATTATCCTTAATTCAAACTCAAAAGAATTTTTTTATTATCAAAAGACAACATGTTATTACAAGTGGTAACAATGCCTCTGACTAGACTTAAACAAAATTTCTATTAGTGCAACAAGAGATCATGTTGATAGTTGGAGTAAAATCATACAAAGGAGTCTTCCCAAGTTTTTGTTGGATTTCTACTTCACATGGATACCAACGTGAAGTACAGATGGAAACTGAACTGGAACATAGATAGATAAAACTCACCCTTAATTTGGTGAATTTCTGGCAAAAACGACCACAAATACCTCTTGGATTCTTTGATACCATGATACACGTGTACAACGTGAGAGAGTTTTTTGTGCATGGGCCCATTCTCAACCAAAACCTCTTCTAGTTTTCAAAAATGAATTTCCATACGTTTGTAAGGAGCGCCCAAAGACAATGACAAAAATAAGGAAATCAACATTTGGTGAATTTTCGGAAAATGGCCTGAAATGTCTCTTCGATTCTCCAAAAATGTGATACCTATGTAAAAGATATGATATTTTTTTGTGCATGGTATTTTTCTCAACAAAAACATATTTAATTTTTCATAAATTCACCTCCAGTTGTTCAGAAGGCACATCGAAAGACAATGACAAAAATAAGAAAATATAGAGCATTTTCAGAAAATTTGGGCAGCGCCTTTTGATTTTTCTTCTACAGATTTTGGTAATTCCTTTGTAATAAGTGTGCTTCATTTGAAGATCCTATTTTTTTTTTGTTACAGATATTTGGTTTGATTGAGACCTGTACCTTTCCTTCATGCTTTATCTTATGGAATGTTTCTATGACTTAGAATGTTGCTTCTCCAACTCTTGATTATGTTGGTGCAAAGTCTAAATTTGTTGTTTTAATTCTTTCACCTAGTGTCTATAATTTATACCTCCATCATCCTCCACATTTGGTTTAATTAAAACCACCTTCTTACCTCTCTCTTTTAACCCCTTCTCATCATCCATAGAAGATTTATTATAATCAACTAGCATTTTTCTTTTTCTGGACCTTATTTCATACATGAGCATTACTTCAAACCCTTTTCCATGTGATTCCTTTATATACCCCTGAATTTCTGATATGTCGGCCTTGATATGTAGCTTGGTTTCATATGAAATTTTCTAGGAGGGTAACCTTGTATTTCTGGAAATTCCATTAGAGTCTTGCTCGAGATCTAGGCCAAGGTCCGCTGCATTTTGTTGTAAACCTGAATCTGTAGGGTATTTTGTCTTGACAGATACATCTTTGATTTTTGGGACAACTTCGAACAACGCGAGCCTCTATGGATCTATTCTTTTAAGTTGTCTTCAGTCTCNAGCATTTTTCTTTTTCTGGACCTTATTTCATACATGAGCATTACTTCAAACCCTTTTCCATGTGATTCCTTTATATACCCCTGAATTTCTGATATGTCGGCCTTGATATGTAGCTTGGTTTCATATGAAATTTTCTAGGAGGGTAACCTTGTATTTCTGGAAATCCATTAGAGTCTTGCTCGAGATCTAGGCCAAGGTCCGCTGCATTTTGTTGTAAACCTGAATCTGTAGGGTATTTTGTCTTGACAGATACATCTTTGATTTTTGGGACAACTTCGAACAACGCGAGCCTCTATGGATCTATTCTTTTAAGTTGTCTTCAGTCTCGGGGAGACATGATTTTGTGTTGACCACCTCTTCTTCAAGAAATGAACTGAACGTGAATTTTAGTCTGACGTAATTTACCACCTGTAATTTTAATTCCCCGTAAAGCTTTGGAGAACTGAAGGTGAAACTTGGACATTATTAACACGAACTGTGAAATGATGAATCCGAAAAAAAAAATTCATGAACTTGACTGCACATGAGCA
>JASDQU010257646.1:0-12489 GCA_032191745.1 Picea mariana | reverse complement strand
ATGATGATCTAAGAGAGACTCTTTCTTGTTGCTCCATGTTAGTTAGGGATGGAGGTTACTCTTCTCCTCCTACTAGACTTAGCAAATGGTTTTCTCTATACCAAGCAAGGGGGGCTGCAACAAGTACTTCCACAGTCACTCATCTTCTCTGAAGCCCCGTTTTCCATCTTGGACTGAAAATTCTACTAGTATATTCTTGCACCTAGAATGAGTTTGTTTCTCATTTCTCCTTCGAACCAAATATCTACAAGCGCTCTTCTATACTTTGGGAGATTGATATCCCGACTCTTTCTCCTTGAAATTCCACCTCTGCCCACAAATTCCCTTCCTTTCTTTCCTTCCTTAGCAAGATTGTGTGGGTTTGAATCCCCATCGCATGTTCACATCAGGAATCTTCACAAACGAGTACTCTTACCATCTCCTTATTAACTCCTTAGGAGGGCTTTCCCAATTACCATCCTGACTGGTAATTCATTTATGGGTCAGAGGAATATTATGGGTCTGAGCAATTAAATCCAATAAGGTACTAGTTTGGTGGGGGTCATCTCAACCATTTTTGGTTCCCCTCACCATATCTCTCATAACATCATAGTCTATCTTGGAAAACCCCCCTTTCAGTAGTTATGCAACACTATCAATTTTTAATTAATAATAGAAATACATATATTTCCTTTTATAACAAAAGGTTCATCAAATCCAACATTCACATATTCAATCTGTGACCATCTTTTGGAAAGTTATAAATATATTTACAATATGGGGTAAATAGGGTTATTACAATCCCCTCCCCCTTAAAGGAACATCATCCTCAATGTTCTACCTACCGATGTGTTATGTATGTATAGAAGTAAACAAAAATGGGTATGCTTGTTTCATGGCATCCTCCATTTCCCATGTAGCTTCATCTGGACCAAAGTGTTTCCATTGCACCTTGAATTGTGAAATGGTTTTGTTCCTGAGTGGGATTTCCTTCCTATATATTATGCATTGTGGTTCTCACAGGAATTCTCCCTCTAGTTCCACTTGACTCATAGACCAATCAATTAAATGATTATAATCATGTACATATTTCCTCAGTAACGAAACATGGAAAACATTATGTGTCTTCCCTGTGGGAGGAAGTGCTTTTCTATATGATACAGGTCCCACTCTATCTAAAATTTCAAAGGGTCCACAATATTGAGGTTCCATCTTGGTGAAAGCTCTGATTCTCAAGGAGCTTTTCCTGGGTCTAACTCCGAGATACACATGATCCCCTACTTTGAACTCTCTAGGAGTCCTTTTTCTGTCTGCATATCTTTTTTGTCGATCATGAGTTATTTTCAGATTTTTTTTATCTGAACTATTTATTGTTACATGTATTTCATCATATTTGGCTCAATTGTAATTCTATCTACTGGGTTATCCCAGTTGATTGGAATCTTTCATTGTCTACCATAGAGGGCTTCGAAAGTGCTCATCTTCATTGACTCGTTATAGCCATTGTTTTAGGAAAATTCTATCAATGGTAGATAGTCTTCACACTTCTTGGGTTGATGCATCACATGCATCCTTGGCATGTCCTCTAACACTTGGATTACTCTCTCTGCATGCCATCAGTTTGAGAGTGATAGGTTGTACTAAATAGCAATTTAGTTTCAAAATAGAAAATAGAGATTTCCAAAAGTTTGAAGTGAAATTAGTATCTCTATCATATATGATTTTCTTAGGCATCCCATGCAGTCTAAATATTTTTTTCATGAAAATAATGGCAATATCTATTGTCTTACAAGTTGACTTGATGATAATGAAGTGATAATCCTTGCTCAATTTGTCCACAACTACCATGATGGCATCATTTTGTTTGATTGATTTTGGTAACCCTATGATGAAATCCATGAAGATGGTTTCCCATTTCCATTCTGGGATTGGTAGGGGATCAAACAACCCTACTAGATGCCAGTCCTCTACCTTAACCTACTGACATTCTAGACATTTGGCTAAGTAATCAGCCATGTCCTTTTTCAGTACGGGCCAATAAAATAGTTTCCTAGTGGTTGTGATCATCTTCTGATAACCAGGATGACCAGTATATGTTATTTTGTGTAGTTCATCCATTATGAACCTCTTCAAGTCGTCACAATTTGGAATAAACAACCTACCTTTGTAAGTTAGTAGGTCATCCTTTAGAAATTGATAACCCTCATACTTCAACCCTGTGGGATCGTGTTCTAAGTATGATTTCACAATATTGAAAAATGCATCTGCTTCTTGTGCACTTTTGACTTTCTCCTTGACAATTGTTTCATACATGCTTACAACTGTTGAGTGAATCCCTTTCATACTTCTGCTAAGGGCATCAACCACCCTATTTTATTTTCCTTTGATATGTTTGATTTCAAAATGAAACTCACTAAGGAGATCCATCCATCTGGCTTGTCTAGCATGAGTTTTGGTTGATCAAACAGATAACTCAACCCACTATGGTATTTCATAAGAACAAATCTCCTACCTATGAGGTAATGCCTCCACATTTTCAAGGCATGTACTACAACATCTAATTCTAGATCTTGGGTCACATAATTGATTTCATTCTTATTCAATTTTCTGTATTCATAGAAAATTACATGTCCTTATTTCATAAGGACTCCTCCCAGACCTTCCTTGCAGGCATCTGTACACACAAGGAAGTCCTTGTTTGGGTCTGCAATATTCAACACAAGTGAATTGGTTAGAAATAATTTCATCTCTTGGAATCTCTCTTCACATTGTGATGTCCAAATGAATTTAACTCCCTTTTTCTAAAGGGAGGTGATTGGGAAACAATCTTGGAAAATCCCTTTATGAACCTCCTATAGTATCTTGCTAGGCCCATAAAGGATATGATATCAAATACATCCTTTGGGGTATGCTAATCCATAATGGATTTGATCTTGTCAGGATCAACTGCCACTCCTTGTTTGGAAATAACATGGTCTAAGTAATGGAATTGTTTCTAAAAAAAGTCACACTTACTAAACTTAGCATAGAGTTGAAGTTCTCTTAGCACTTGAAGCACTAGATTGAGATGTTATGCATTCTCTTACTTACTCTTGGAATAGATTAGGATATCATCAATGAAAACAAATACAAATCTTTCCAAGAAATTACTGAGTACATTATTCATTAAACACATAAAAGTGGTTGGTTCATTGGTAATCCCAAATAGCACCACCACAAATTAATAGTGACAATATCTTGTCCTAAAAGTTGTTTTGTGAATGTCTTCATCCTTAATTCGAACATGATGGTATCCATACCTCAAGTCAATCTTGTAGAAAATTGTAGCACCCCTTAATTGATCAAACAAGTCATTGATCCTTGGAAAGGGATACTTATTTTTAATGGTCATCTTATTGAGTTTTCTATAGTTTATGCACAACCTGAGTGTTCCATCCTTCTTTTTCAAAAACAAGGTGGGCACTCCCCAGGGAGACACACTAGGTTGAATGTAGTCGTTGTCCATCATCTCCTTTAGCTTTTATTTGAGCTCAACCAACTCTGGTGTACTCATTATATAGGATGTTCTAGACACTGGCACTACCCCTGGTACAAGCTCTATTGAAAATTCAATATCTCTTCTTGGAGGTAGACCTGGTACCTCTTTTGGAAACACATATTTATACTCTTTAATATGGGATGGTCCTCTAGGCTTGGTTTATTGTTCCCAACATATTTCAACACTTGTATTGCATACAAAGGGAAATCTTTTTCTGCAATACTTCTTCACTTGAAGGGTTGATATTTGTCTCACTAAGACAACCTTTTGAATCCCTTATAGGGTTGTATTTCTCCCTTTTTCATCTTCACACTCCAAAATTTTATTTTAATAGTACAACTTGGTTTTATGGGTAGCCAACTAGTTCATTCCAATCAACAGGCCATAAGATCCTAAAGGGAGAATGTTTAGGGTTGCTTGGGTGGTTAATCCATTCATAATAAATTGACATGTTGGTATGGACTCTGTTACTTTTCTTTTGGTCCCAATGGATATTTGTACCATCCATGATTTAACATGTTTAACTTGCTTAAATTTACATTTCTCAACAGTTTGAGGGGAAACATAACTCAAATTAGAACTAGAGTCAATTAAAATGGAAACTAGATGGTTGGAAATCATACCTTCCATCTCCACCAGTAAAGCTTGGTGGTCAGCTTGTCTATTATCCAAGGCTGCATAAATTTGTGGCATGCTCCTAGCCACATCATTGACTATGGTAGCCTCTTGAACATTATAGACCCTCATATTATTTTTTTTCCTATGTGGGAAGTTCCGTAGCAGATGTTCTTCTCCACAACCCCGACATTTCAAGGGTTTTGTCTTTGTGTTGTCAGTCTTACCTGAGGTTGCCCCAAAGGGTTTATTTCCATTCTGAGATGGGAATTTTTTTTGATATACACTTTGATTGATTAGGAAGTATCATCTTAGAATGGTTCCCATGGTTCTTAAATCTTGATGGTTTAAACCCCTTCTTATTGAATCCCGAACTACTTTTCCTTTTCCAATCCTCATGAGGTTTTTTATTATTCTTGAATTTCTCATAGCAATACCTTTCCTTCCAGATAGTTTCTTCTAAAGTCTTTGGCTCATCAAACTCAATTATGTCCTAGAAGGACTAAGGTAATCCACTAATAAATCATTGCATCTTTACTTTTCCATCCTAACGTAGGGCACACGCTTTATCATCTCAAGAAATTTATTGATATATTCATCTATTGTGAGTTGTTATAACTTGAGTTCATAGAACTCCTTGGTCTTCCCATCAAAGTATTTCTCTGACAGATACTTCTTCTTGAAGTATTTCTCAAATTATTTCCATGAAAATTCCTTCTCATGGATCCCTTTCACATTCTTAAGGTCCTCTCACCAAATGGAGGCCTTTCCATTTAGGTTGAAAATGGCTATTCGATCCTTTAAGTTTTCAGAGTAGTCATGGACTCTGAAGTACTTCTTCAAGCCAAGTAACCAAAACTCTTCTTCTTCCCTCTTATTAATCTCTTCATTGAAGGTGGGTGGTTTGTCCTTTTTAAACTCTTCAGGGTCATGGCTCTTGGAATGTTTCCTCTTCTTCCTTATCCTATCGGAATGTGAGCTAGTTTTTCTACCATAAGATCCATTGGATTTGTCAGTTTCATCACCAAAGGATTCTTTCAATGAGTGTTTATTGACTCCATGTTTGGCCTTCCTTGAGGTGCTTCTCTTTCTGTGGCCATTTTCAAGACCATGCTTTCATATCTCAGGTGGGATTTGAGTTTTCTTAATATAATTTATGCCCATGTGACTGGTTGTTGGTCCATGTTGCAGTTGCCTTTATATATCTCATTAGCTCTGCAGTAAGATTGCCTTAATTTCAGTTTTCTTTTCCTTCTCTTTTATCAACCTTTCATTGTCATCCTTACAACTCTGTAATTATTCCTTGAGGCTTCTTACAGTTTTAGCCAAATCTGGAGGGGTTTCCACCACCCTCCTCTCATCATATTCTTCCTCTCCATTGTGGGATATTTCCCCCAACTCATGGTTTGTCACCATCCCTTATGCTGTATTTTTCCTACTATCCACTGATTTCTTGAGTGTTGATAAAACATTTTTTGTTAGTTAATCATTTACTAATTTATTAACAACGCACAGTTCATATTTTTGTTTTTTAAACATATACAACAACATAAATTTTCATTCTACTCTTTAGTAGAGGATTAAATAAGATTCGTATGTGACTCATTCATGATCCCAAGTAGGAAAAGTGTTGTTCCCTACTATGATACCAATTTGTAACACACTTGACCCTTAAGTACCCTTTCTATGGATGGGGCATCAAATAATTGCTTACTTTAATTTCCTTGAATCCTCTTTTCGAGGTTTCCATCCTCTTCTACTCAATCATAACTTTCTAACGACTGCTACCTAGCTCAAATATGAGATCTGGATTTCAATTTATGGCATCCTTAATCTCTTTTGACATTATTAGTCAAGGGCCACGTTCCATCTCATTCATACCATCCCAAGTTCCCTGAAGTCCCGGATATTTCAAAGCATTCCTATATCCATGGTGGAAGTCCATACACCATCCAATCCAATAGTGGGACTTGATACTCATTTAACACATAAGCTAAAGGGGAATTCGACATTCAATGCTTTGTCACTGAATGCCCCTTTTTCTTTCTACGCACATATCCTTCAGATTCCTGAACTCCCAAAGGAGTCTGAAATCTCACCACATGGCTTTGGCCTTTGGCCCTTTTGGCTTATCTATGATACTACACCCCAATCCTCCGTTGTTTCTAAGTCTCAGACTATCAAAGGGTCCACCCTTACATGTGGTGGCATATTAAAGGAAAAGGAAAGGATAGGTGGGTCCCAAGTAGTCCACCTTCCAATGGACTGAGAAAATATATGCCAAGGGGTGACATGTAGCAAGACAGAGATGAAATGTGGCCCCATCAGTGGGTGACATGTTTCATGTTCTAATGGGAACATAGGGTCTGTGAAAAGTACGAATCAAGGTGACATGTGGCATGTCAAATGTGGGCCCACGTCACCCAGGATGACATCAGCATTCCAAATCACTCCGGACTGATAGCCTCATAACACCCTCAAATATCATGGTCAAGATGCATCCATGTAGATCCATTGATCTACGACCTCTGTTACTTCGTAACTTCGGTGTTCGGGGAATCCACTGTGGAAATTCCTCTTTACTTATGGAGTGGTCAGCGTCAGAATGACCACGGTCTGGATCTAACGGTCAGGAATGGCCCCGCAGTGTCCTCATATCTACGACTCTTGAAACTTCACATGTTCGACATTCGAAGGTTCTGCTCAGTTACCACCCCCTTTCTCCCGGGGTGGTCAACATCAGACTGACCACAACGTGGATCCAATGGCTAGGAAGGATCCTAAAATTTCCCTATATCTATGGTTCACATTAATTCACAGCTTTGACATTCGAGGGTTCTGTCATTATGACAACTTCGTTCTCCCAAAGTAGGACTTCGCCGAAGTTTTATACGTGAGTTCCTCCACTCGTTGATCGGACAATCAAGAGGGGTTCTCAATGGACTCCTTAGATCCATGTCTCAAATTAATTCACAACTCCAGTGTTTGTTATATTTGGTGTCATGACTTCATTGTTCTCCCAAAGTGATCAACACCAAACTAACCACAACATAGATCAAATGGTCAGGGAGTATCCCGAGAACCCTCGGATCTATGGCTCACATGAATTCAAAACCGATAAGTGATTCAGGATTTAGCGGTGGGGCAGGCCCATCTGCCACAATTAGGATAATCGTCAAATGTCAATCAACCTCATGGGTAAACATAAGAACAAATTTCCTTCAGTCGGTTTGAAAGGGTTAAGGCCATAACACCTCGGAGCTCTGAAGCTAGAAAATATTAGCTCATTTTGGGCCTAGCACAAAGCTCCTAGACCTTGGTCATATGAAATATTGGACAAGCCTAGAGGCTACATGCTCAACACTTATCCATGATTTTCTTAGAACTATGGACATGATCCCTAACTCACATAGGTGAAGGATCTAAAGGAGGCACCCTCCTTCCATAGATTTCAAACTTAGTATTCTTGCGAAGGTGATTCGAGAGGTCGGCAGGACTTGAGTATTCCAGTTAACTCTATTAGCACTGAAAGTTACACTTTGACTACTAAAGTGCAAGCTCAGTACCCATCAATAGGTTTATGAGATAAGTCTTAAAATGTGGTGTCAATTGGATAAAACTTAGTTCAACAATGTCAAAACACATGAAATTCTAGATGAAATGCATCAACAAAAGAGGTCTTGTTTAACTTAAATCAGGGTTTTGAGGATTAATGTGAATAGAAAGAAGACTTAGTAAGAAAATTAAGTGGGTCTACCACTAGCATTAGGATTTTTCAGTAGACCAAGGAGAGAAAAGCTTCAGATGCAAGAACTTCTTAAATCCAAGAAAAAAACTTTGATAAAGATATAACATTATCACAATCAAACATCCATTGTAATACATCTACAAAATATCATGTGAATCCTTCAATGACAGTAAAATTTAAAAGTGAGAGAGATAAGATGGAAAAAACAAAACTAACTTCCATTAATCAAGATTTCATCAAGTCTGATACATCAAAACTAGAGTAGGCTCTATTTCATTAAAATCACTAAAAAAAAAAATTTACATCAACCATTCGAACCCCCAAAATTTCTTATAATGTTGCTTTTATAGCCTAGACAAGGAATGATAGCATACAAGGAATGATAGCATACAATGCGATTTCATCCTGTAACATATGATTCTTCCATTTTAAACTAAGGTAGTAACACATGTACAAACTAGAAATAACAAAATGCTACAAAAAAGGCTAATGTTGGCAACTATCCTAACACCTTAATCTTGCATAATGAGGTGTCCTTTGAGCACATTCCTTTCATTTCCATGTATCCTCCATCTTTAAACTGACCTCCAAATAGTTGTACCATGATCCCATAGACATCTACTGACTGTTGATCCTCTTGAAACCATAAAAATAGGACTTTGTAGTGAATCCTGTAGCGTTGACTGTATCAGCCAGTTTGCAGTGGAATTCACAGCGAAGTTTGCAGCGTTTGACTGTGTAGACCAGTTCACAACACCAAGCATTGTCAAATGTCTTGTAGCTTCCCAATTTGTTCAGCTTGATCCCAATATACCCAAAACCTTTTCCCATAGTTAGGTATCCCTGTAGAAGCCTAATAATATGGTGTATGAGTGAAAACTCAATTATATGCATTATACTTCCCCAAAATATTCAAAAATGCAAGGACAAGCACTTCCAAAACTGAGATTCTTTAAGACACTTCACTTCACTTCCTGAGTTTGGTACTCCTTCTGGTGGCATCTTGGGCGAACACATTCAAATTTCTTTGGGCTAACTCTTCCTTGAAAGGTAGGAGCTCCAGTTTAAATCTTCTGACCTGAGATTGTAAATCCTTGTTTTGTCTGTATAAATTCTTAAGTTGCCTATGGAGGGGAAAAAATCTATTTGTTGTAAACCTAGCCTTATCAATAGTTTCCAAATACATATCCATTAGAGCCTTCAACTTTTTTCTCTCATCCAACCCTTGTCCCTTCAATTCAAAAATATCCTTTCTGGCTTCTCTAAGTTGTCTGATCATCCTTTGAAAATTAGGGTTTTCAGGGGGAGTGGTTATGTCTATGAATTCAATATGTTTTTCAACAGCTTTAACTTAACCTTTACCCTTTCTCTTTATAGGATCTTATCTTGTGTCCTCTTTTCCAACACCCTCCTTCCTAGTTGATGACCTGGTGAAGGGCCTCCTAGCTTTAGCTTCAACTACAATAGCTAGTAAGGGGAAGAGTAAACTCTTTCCTTTTGTGCTTGTGGCTTTCGTTGATGGAATTTCTGCTAATTTTGGAGCTAGTTGGGGTGAAAAATCACTTTGTGGAGAGTAATGAGATCCCCCTTTTTCTTCGTGTTCATTAGGAGCCTCATCCTTTTTATCAATGTATTTTTTCTTCCTCTTCCTACTTGTCTCTGTGTGAATAGTGTTACGAGCCTAAAGAGGACTCTACACTTTAGATTGTGGAGAAGGAGAAACATTCAATTACAAATGTGCAGAGGCAATGAACTGATCCCAGACAATGTTTTTCTTCTTCAAATCCTTCATCAC
This sequence comes from Picea mariana, assembly GCA_032191745.1. Lineage (NCBI taxonomy): Eukaryota > Viridiplantae > Streptophyta > Pinopsida > Pinales > Pinaceae > Picea > Picea mariana. The sequence continues at coordinate 2,814 of JASDQU010257646.1, read as the reverse complement.
AAGCATTTTAATCAACCCTAAGTGAAAAACACTTGTGTCCACAACCTTGGACTTGGCATGGACCCTGTCATCCATTTTCCCAATGCTTCTAAACAAATAGAAAGGGAGGTTCATGAGGTCTTTTCCTATGAATTATAGTAAAATTCTAATGTGGTACTGATAAATCATATTGAACATGCCCTCATAGGTGAAATATATATGGATGACCCTTAGAATATTATCAAATCCTTCAACCATGTGGCTCCTAGGCACTCCCTTTGATAGGTTATCTCCGTGACATTCTGGTTTAAGAAATTCTTTAGAGAAGGGTGCATTTAGATTCATGGAATTAAACCTTCTTTCACTAGTTTGTGGTATCTCAGTAGTTTTTTATATAGTTGGTTCAGATACCTCAAGTTCAAGAGTCCCCACCTTTGTTTTGGTTCCATCAAAATTCAAGGAAAATTTTCTAGCTACCTCAGGGTGCCCCCTTTACATTTTCTAACATAAATTGAAACATCCCACTCTTTGGAAGACCTCTCTGATCAAAGGTTCAACAGCAAATAGTTGCATGTCATAGGGTATTGTCCTTACTATTCCCCCACCCTTGTGATCCTTATTTTATTGTGGAGTATCCATTGATTTTATAAGAAGAAAACTAAGCCAACAATTTGAGTGGTGCAAGAGGTAAAACAGAAAGACATAGGTCTCAGGGTTTGAATGGATAATATTTTTCAAAGATGGCTTTTGTCTAGGGTTTCAATGTTCTTCATCCTATTTGACCCCTACGATTATGAAATGGTGGTTGATATTTAGGAAATGGAAGAAGACCATATAGGTAAAAATGAGATGCAAGTAGAAAGCTTGCTGCAAAAGATTTTGTTCAATACCTCACCCTCAATTTTACAAAATCATCATAAATTTATCAACAAAGTTCCTTTCAATTTCGAAAACAAAATAGATATACTTTAGACTTGAAATAAGAATGGAAATATTAATGGTAACCCTCTGGTATAGGTTGTGAGGTAAGTGAATAACAATGTTGAGTTGTTGCACAGGGTTTGCAGTGCCAAAACAAGGGATTCGCAACATAGGAAGAAAAAGCCAAGTAAGGGATAGGAAAGGTGGCCCGACAGCAAGGGTTTCTTAATATTTAGTAAAAGAGGCTGAGAGCTCTCCAGCTGGATGATAATTTTGATAAACGAGGTAAGAGGGATGGTTGGTAGCATGGATCACCAATTCGCAGTGCCTAGGAGAAGGAATTACAAGCACATCATTTTATTGTCCTTCAATAGGGCTTAAGAAACTCATGGAATACTTGGAGTTTGAGGCTTCAAAGTTGATATGCTTGAGCTTGGAAAAATCCACTTGCAACTAGTCTAGCCTCCAACTCACTTTCTCCAGCCATTTCGTAGCAATTTCCACAACACCTGTCTGAAAACACTTGTTTTTGCAATGCTGAGCTAGGAAGAATTTGAAATCTTGGTAAAATATTTAGAAGAGATTTGAATGATGAAATCCATATTATTTCCTTAAAAACATGAGTGATGAAAACAAGGAGATCGGTTGAAAAAGAATCACAAGTGAAATTATGGAAATGAGAGAAAAGTGTATTTGAGATGTACTGTGAAATGTCTGATGAGATGGAAACATATAAAAAGAACTTGATTTGACCTTCTGACAGGTAGAGGTACAAAGTGGAGGGGTGATCTGGATTATTTTCGGCATGAAATGAGATCGGAGATATAATAAAGAAATGCACATAGATATCACATATATTCAAAAATATAACAGAAATGTATTGAAGATGCAACCATAAACACAGATATACAATAATACACGATTTCTATTAATGAAATAAATGTACAGAGTGGAAGAGTCACTAGAATGGTGGAAGCTTATCTCTGAGAAGAGATGTGATCGCTACTTGCATTCGCAAGAAGATGATTACAATGAGGCTCTGAAGGCCTTTTTTACAATAAATGGGAATTCCAAAATTCCTAGACATCCAAAAACCTAACCCTAGGAGATGAAGTGCCAAAAGTCATGTGGGCCCCGTTTGGGTAAGTGAGTACATCAACTTCCCGGGGTTGTAACTTTTGCATACGATCTCTGTTTTAGGCGTGTGATAGCTAGTTGGAAAGGTATCGTCAAGGAGATTAGTTTTGGGGGCTCAATCATGCTTTTGGATATCATTGAGAGCCAATATCTCGAAAAACATTCATTTGGACCCTCAAAATGGCCCCGGAAGTTAAAACCTGCTAAAAATAGTAAATTGCCAAAATTGCCAGAAAGTCATTTTGAGCCATTTGGAAAAGGTGGATGGCCACCGATATCCACCTGGATCAATCCTCCCTCCTTAGGAAGCAATGGTCCCCATTGCATTGAGTTCCCGAGGGAGAGGGAAAAGCATTTGTTGAATCTGCATCTTGGTGAGTTGCTTGTCTTGCTAGAGACATCGCGCTGCTCAGTTTGTGGAAATTTGTCATGAACCTGTTGCGGTTGAGGTTGCTCAACAAGTCAAGATACATGAGAGGATGATGTGCAGAAGGAATATTTTCACTTTGCTACAGCCTTGTCGACCTGCTTCTGTTGGATAGAAGGTGCTTGGGGCAAGGCTGTAGTGGTTGTAGTGTCCTTTTGTTCTCCTTTTGAACAGATTGTAAAGAAGCTGAATTTTGCAGTATGAGATACTACCTTGCAACACTTTTTAGATGGAACAATAGTTGGAACTACCTCTGGTATTCTGTAGAGATGACCCCCCAAATTAACAATGACACTACGGGGTCGAGACTCATAAATAGCATGGAGTCTCCACATATATGGTTGGCCCAA
>JASDQU010257645.1:0-15858 GCA_032191745.1 Picea mariana | reverse complement strand
CCTATCCGAGCTGGAAAATTCCAACTCCTCACAAGCAATCAGTCAAGTCACAATTCGGCAGCGTAACATTACGCTAACAACCGATCCCTTTCTTCCTCATCTCCCTTTCTTTTTATAGAGTTTTGAGACCCACCAACTTTCCTAAATCACAATTAATTTATTTTTTAATAAAAATAATTTTAATTATTCTCCATCACACAAGTGTCGTCCATCCCCCTCTTTTCTCCATTAATTATTTTCTTTAATTTATTAATTGCCTCAATTCCCTCACCCACCTAGATATGCTCCTAAAATTACTCTTAGGTGTTCCTAGATCCCCTTACATGTTTTAAAAACTTTCCTAAAAAAAGGATGTTACTAAATTAGCTCAGATTAGCAGGTTCTTAATTTCATATTCCTTACTATGTTGACCGTGCTTTTTACCATAAGTTCCCATCTTTCCTTTATTAAGTTTCCTTCANTAGTTTCCTAATTCTTATTATTCCCTTCTTTTCCCTTTTTATTAAAGCCCAAAATGGCAGTTGCGTTATTAAATCTTTCCCATTTATTATTTATTTAATTATCTTTTGTTCTTTCACAGGAAATAATTTCTTCTTTGCAAAATTTTAAAACCATTAGTTTTAATTTAATTCTTACTCTCATCATTTACCCCAAGAATTTGATGAAGACCTAACTATTACTTAAGTGGGTTTTTGCTTGAAATTTTTTTTTTTTTATTCTAGGGCCTTTTTCTTTAAGGTTACACTAAAGTTTTACCCTAGAAAAGTCTTAGACTTAGGACTTAGATTCAGAGCTAGGTGACAAATGTTTAGGGGAGTCATTTTAACAATCTCTTAAGGCGTTAATGTCTTAGGGCCAACTAGGTTTGTTTCTTCCTCAACATCAATGCGACGTGCCCTTCAGGACACACCACGTGCTCCAAGGGTGCCACTCGCCTTGTTCGTTTCTTTTGCGCGACGTGCTCTTCAGTATGCCCCACGTGCTCCAAGGGTTCCACTCGCCAACTTGTGTTTCTTTTTCATGACGTGCCCTTCAGGACGCACCACGTGCTCCAAGGGTGCCACTCGCCAACTTGTGTTTCTTTTGTGCGACGTGCCCTTTAGGATGCACCACGTGCTCCAAGGGTGCCACTCGCCAACTTGACTGAATTGTAGACATCTATAACCCATGGAGTCAACACTCCTCCAGGTGAACTTGTGGGAGACTAAGGGCTCTAAGGAATAAGGCCCCCGCCTTATTGCGCGCCCCTTAGAATCATCGTGAGCGACTGTTGCAGTCTACCCTCACGGCATCGTGGATCCTCTCAAACTAGGTAATCGTTAACCTACAGTTCGAGCCACGGTGGGAGTGCTAGTAGGCTGTAGCAGGGCTGCTGTCCACCCCTCTCCCTCAACCTCTCTGGAAATCGTGTGTGGCCCCTTTACTCCATATGTGAGTCTGGTCGGCAAGCTATCGTTAGCCTGCANCCAAGGGGTTCCACCGATGCCTCTGCATCCTCAAGGTCTGAAACCCTGCACACTCAATGAAACTGAGTCAACAACACCTGTCTACATCAAAGTAGTAAAAACATCATGTCATCTATCAATACACATCATAATCAAGGATAAATGGTTTAACATCATAAAAGTCCAGATCACTTGCGAGCAAGTGTCCTCGAGGAATAAGTTTTCTTAGTGCACCAGAGTGTGATGTTACAATTAATCCAAGCATACACTACAATTCAAGACTAGAATTATCAACATACATAACCATCAATTAATCATAGTGCAAAATAATAATCCACTCTACTTAATCAATCTTTCAAGCAATGCTTAAGTGTAAATTTGAATAAGAGAATAGTACATAAAGATTAATACGAACCATGTTAGCATAAGTACAATCTTAATAGCAGATAGAAATCTATTTACAAGCATCATTTATCAAGTTCTTCAAGCTTCTTAACAAAATACAATCCCCAAATTGCTCAACTATATATCTTAAAACAAGGTAAATCTTATTTAAAAATATGTAAGTAATTCAAATACTAATTTACATTTCCATTTTTGAAACCCCATAAGAAGATTAAATCCTCCTTAAGCAAAACATAATGGTTTCAATACCACTTAAAGTACTCTTTTTAAACTATAAGAAATCAATCATAAAAGAAAAAAAAATTCAAGTTGCTTGCATATCCATTAAAAAGAACTAAGCAGATCAAAACACATGAAGCCTATAATAAGACTTCACATACCAACCTACATATCCTTTAGAAGTATTTAAAGAAGATCACAAACTTATATAAACAATTAAATAAAGAACTCAATGCAGAGTTAATTGCATTTAAAAGAATTTAATAAATACCCAATCTTATTTCGTAATACATAATAAGATTTAGATATTAAATCACATCTCTAATGTAAAGAACAAAATAAGATCAATAATCAACCTTTTTATATTATTAGGATAGACATGTGATTTCTTGTTTACAGTAAGCAAGTTCAATGGTGGAAAGTTATTTACATTGAGGGAACTATTTACAATATGTTAAGCCACAAAAATAACCAAGAATACCTTCACTAATTCCATGAACAAAATACTACAAGTCAACTCAGGCTCTGAACCTAAGAGAAAAAGTTAAACAGTAACTCTCCCAGTTAACAGGGTTCCAGAATCTATTTTAGCTCATGATCCAGCATGCAGAACAAACCAAAACTTGTTATGTCCCTAGATCCATCACACCGCAAAATCCAGACCCTATTCTGGGCCTTGAAATGGAATACAACACCATCCGACACATGTTCCAGACCTTGAAATGACACTAAATTTCTGATAAATTGGAATTTATCTCAATAGACAACGAATAAGATTCAGTAATGGTTAAGCTTTAAGGAAGGACAGTAAATTAATTCAAAGGCCGCCATTGATATGACAACGTTCAGGTACTTACATTAAATGTTTAAGCTTTAAACATTGGCATAAAAAAATTTCTGATATCTTGGATTATTTTCAAGGGAAGTGATTAACGATTCCAAAAATCAAGGGATGCAATCCTTGATAGAGATTCATAAATTCCCTTTTTAATTTGATTAAGGAAAAATAAATTCCTATGCACAACTGGATCACAAAGGGTCAAATTCTGATTTCGATTCTGGAAATAAAAGTCCCACTGACCAATTACATTCAAGATCACCAACAAAAAAATCAAATAATAGAAACCAATGCCCAAAGAAAAAATCCCACACACCAAGGAGGAAAGAACACACAGCAAAAAAATTGCTATGCAAAACACATTCTCCAAGCAATTTGGATTTTATATCAGAAACAATAAATGAATGCACACTGGTGCAACAAGTTTTTGTTTTTGTACCCAGGAGGATTTGCCCAACAATAATTTTCAGGTTTGCGTTAAAATAATGTAAGCCCCCTATCGATTTTAATTTCAAAACAAACTAGGTTTGAATATGTAAATTACACAAGAAAACACCATGGAGTACAAATGTTTTCACGCACAACCAATGACTAGATTTTACAATCAACATTCAAACTCATGTAACCAAGAAATTCTCCCAAGAACCCCATTGATCTCATAACCTTTTTTCAATGTATAAACAATTATAACAATGTTGAGTTTTACCCTGGAACCATGGATTAAATCAGATTAATAAATTATTCAGCGAAATTCCTTCACCAACGGAAGCAGGTAAAAGAATAATTAAAAGTTTAGAGCCTCCATGATAGTAATTTAATAACAATCATCGTTATCTTGTATGCAATCAGAAAGGTCCAATTCAGATTTAATATATACTCAAGATCATATTCTTTAGCAACAAATTACCACAAAAACAATGACAGCAAAATCTCATTTCATAGTATAATGTGTCAAGGGATGATTGAATTGAAATGCAATAATAATTTCCATTTATGTACAACATGATTGTATATAAATGCAAGGAAAGTAAAAACTTATCACTCATCAAGAATCGACTTCATTACAAGCATTCAAATTTGTAAAATGTTAGACCATATTACAATTAAATAACTAGCAATAAAAATACCATGACCAATGAATGATTGAGGATGATCTACAGCAAATGGTGTCCCTCCTTCCTCTCACTTTCTAATCACGGAGACTTCACCGGTACCTCCCAGCCAACACTAGGGGTACTCTTCTTCCCCCACAGCCCCCCGAGCTGCAAAGGGGCCACACACACACAAACCATAATTACTCTAGCTCCAAGCTTGTCTCGCAAGGTAGAGCCACGACTCTATATCAAGCTTGGTATCCCAACTCTCACAAGTAAAACACAATCAAAAATATTTTGGGAGCATAACTTTACCAATAACAAGTTTGATCCATTTCCCATCTAAACAATTTTTTTTATAGAATTTTCCTCACTGACACATGTCCACATGCATAATTAATCAACTTTTTAATTAAATAAATTAGGATTATTCACACTCACACTTGGCACACTCTCCCCAAGTTGCACAAGTAATTACCAATTTATTTTAAATAAAATTCAATTTCCCTCACTTTTCCCAATGTGTTCCTACTTTCATTCTCAGTTGTCCTTTTATTCCCCATATTCTCATTTAATGAATGTCTTCTAACTAAATCTTAGTTAGAGTTTGAATAAGAGTCTTCTTCTAGTTAGACTAGTGGTAGCTAGACTCTAGATACCATTTTATATGCACACCTATTCTCTCATACTTTATTTCTTTCTTATTTTAAAATTCCCTTTTAATATTTTCTTGCACGCATGTGCATTATATCAAATCTTTAGATTTATCTCACTTTTTCTTTAGATTGATTTATCTTTAATATTTTAATTTATTTAACATTTTATTTTAGTTCCCTAACTAAACTTAGAATTAAGCTTAGTCTTAGGATAGGATTAGACTTTTATTGGGATTTATAATTAATAAAATCACTCTTTAATTAATTATTTTAATCCGACAAGGCCAATTTGATTATTGTTTTCTAGTCCACCTAGATTTATAGACTCAAGTTTTAACTATGCGACATGCCCTTCAAGGCGCGACTCCGTGCTCCAAGTGTGCCACTTTCCTTTGACTGGTTTTGGAAGTTTGTTCAACCCTTGGAGTAAACACTCCACTTGGTCGACCTTGTGAGAGACTAAGGGCTTCTAAAGAATAAGGGATCAACCTTATTGCGCACCCCTTAGAAATCTTCGTGAACGATTGTATCAGTCTGCTGGTGCAGACCCCCTTCCCTCCTAAGGGTTGCGTGACCTCCCAGTCAGGATCTTCGATTCTGGAGTCTGGCGACTCACTGAAACCTTATTGGTCTAATTTTGTGTTAAACACAGGTCCCCTCAGCTCCCTGCGCAGGCTTCTCGGCACCCGTGACCTTCCTTTTTGCAATCTACAAAAACCTTAGAGTATCAGGCGTTAGTGCCTTTTCTCTCGACCCCTCCTCCGATGTGACCTTCGACAATGACCATGCAATTGTGGGGGAAACCACAAGTGGTTTGAATTCAAACTACCTTTGGGCCCACAATTCTCCTCAAGCCTCCACGTATCTCCCTAGCGAAACTATGGTATGAATTGCGGGCCACCCTTGACTTTTTAAAGTTTGTGCAACTCTTGTCCTTGACATACGAGATGAACATCGATCTCATGATCTTGACGATGATTCTAGATGGATGACTAAGATCTATTCCTTGGAATCAACAGTCCAGAACTCCCTCTCTCCGATCGACGATTGTGATCGATTTAGAATTCTCGACTTCAGAATTTTTGAATCTCAAACCTTGGTTTCATTTGCAAAGAAATCTTTCAGAGCGGAAGATATGCTGACACTTGTCCCCTTCAATCAACGACTACGATCTCTGCAACTCTCTAGACTTTGGGGTTTTGAAATCTCAAACCTCACCTTCTTCAGTACTCCAATCTTTCGGAGCGGGTGATCTGTAGACACCTGTCCTCAAAATCAATGGTCCATATTCTACCTTGGGTGTTTGACCTTTCAACCCAAATCAATGGTCCTAAGACCCTCCACTCGATCAATGGTTGAGATCTCCTCTGAATTTCAGACTTCAGATATTTCAAATATCAAACTTCACCATTTCCCCAATGAATTTGTCCAAAGTCTATAATCCACTGACGCGTGTTCACCTCAGATCAATGACTGAGGTTTTCTTTAGGTATTTACCCGGAGTGCACGGATTCATGCCATGTCTCCCCTAAATATGACAACTACAGATCACTTTAGGACTTTACCCGGAGTTCTCAGATCTTTGCCACGTCTCCTCCAAATCTGATGGCTCAAATTCACTTCGAGTCTTCAGGCCTTCGGGATACGACGATCTCAGTTCTCAAACTGAAAATCCCACGAAACATTTCTCATAGCTTGCGATTTGCTGACAAGTGTCTACTAACAGATTGATGACTCTTGGCTCTTTAGCTCTTCAGGCTTCGGGTGTTTCAATGCCTCACCTTGGCCTCCCTCTAGATCTCATGACCTATTGACATGTACCCCTTTGTATCTAATGGTCCAACTTTTCTTCGACTCTCTGGCTCTTTGCGCTTTGGGAATTTCAATTTTCAAACTTTCTTCCTCCCACGATCATGATATCTGATGGTCCAAATTCATTCAATCAATCCAACGACTGATATTTCACTTTAGGAATCCAGAATTCCAGACTTCGGGAAGTTCAAGTCTCAAATCTTGGTGGGTTCTTTCTCCTATGTGTGCGAAGCGTTAAAGCTCGTAAACCTTGTCTTGAATTATATGGTTGTTGATCCTTTGCACTATGATCCAATGACCACTGTCGCTCCTCCTTCTAAGCTTATGATTTCTTCCGAATTAGAAAATTTTCTAAGTCTTCAAATATCTCTACCTTTGAACCTCTTACAAGTCCATCTCTCTAACTTAGACTACACTTATGGAAAGTGTTATCTTTCTTGATTTTGGCCTTCATGAAGGTTTTGGTTTCTCGTGCACTCCTTGTGTTTCAGGGATTTTGATAACTCAGGTCCGAAGGATTTCTAAAAATAAATTCTTTCCTCCCTCCTAGCATTCTCCTTTCACTCAATGCACACCTTGCAACTGATTCTTATGCAATATTTGAATTCATGTGGACGACTGTGCACACCTTACAACAGTCACTTTTCACTCCTTGCAAAGGGAAATTTTCATGCTATCTCTTCTGAGCTTCGGAACCAAAACAGATCTCGTCAACACACTCCTTATGTTTTGTGTGCACACCTTGCACCACTTCAATCAGAAGAGAAACAATTGAAACTTGTCCTAACATTCATAGTTCCATATACTCATATAGAAATTCATTCATTCATGAAACACAATAACAAGGAATTGCAAACAATGTCCACACCATGCATTGCGTCATTTTTCCTCTTTTATATTCAAAAGTGAAAATGGCTACAACTATAATCAAAACAAAAACTGAAAACTCAGAAATCTCCTACTAACTTGCAGCTAGCCTAATTTGGGCATACATAACCTCTATTTATCTCAGAGGGTTCTTAGGGTTCCCCCCAACTACTTGTCTACTCCAAAACCTAACCTAACGACTATAATAGATCAGTCACAATCCAAAGAAGGAGTGGAAACTCCCATTTTGCTCACAATCGTTCAAGCGGGATTCAAATATTTTCTCGACGTTGAGTTTAGGCGTGCTTCAATATCACTGATTTTAGACATGCTTCATAATATTCACCGAGATGCCAGCATTGAGATTCTGAAAAGATTCCCATGCGCTGAGTGGTCCTGCTCCATGTGCTTGCCAATGATGCTCATGCATCATACTCCCCTTGACAAAAATTCATGGACTCCTATCCATGGGCTTCTGCATCGACTTTCCATGCTTCTGGATAGCAGCTTCATTTTCCCAACTGGAATCTTCTATTGGGTGTCCCTTCCACTTGACCAGATATTCAAAATAGGTCTTTCTTTTGGTATTCTTGCCAATCCTCTGATCAACAATATTCTTCATCTGTGGTTTTTCTTCTATAGGCATTTTTTTCTCCCACTGAATCTTCTCTTGATCTTCTGATCCCTCTGTGTCATCTTTCCTGTAAGGATACAGATCTAAAAAATTGAATATGGGCGATATGCCCACATCATCTGGCAACTCAATCTCATAGGTGTTTGCATCAAACTTCCTCAATATCTTACATGGTCCTATCTTCTTCATCTTTAACTTGTTATATGTTCCCCTAGGTAACCTTTATTTCTTGAGATGTGCCAGAACCTGATCTCCTACTTCAAATTGAAGTTCCCTGCAATGTTGATAATCTCTATGCTTTTACTCCTGGTTAGAACTCTACAACTGTCCTTTGATTTGGCTATGGAGCTTCTGCATTTTTGCATCAAAATCTTCTACTCCAACGCTCCTAATCTCATTATGTTGCAAGTATCTCAAATTAGATACTCCCTTGGGTTGCATTCCACACAATATTTGGAATGGTCTCTTTCCAGTGCTCCTGTTTGGTGAGTCATTCTATGAAAATTTTGCTTGTGGCGAAATCTGATCCCATTGATTATGGTGCTCAATGACCAGACTCCTTAATAAGTTTTCCAAACTTTTGTTTACCACCTCACTCTATCCATCTATATGAGGGTGATAAGATGAGCTGAAGGACAAATCTGTCCCCAAATTCTTCCACAATGTTCTCCAAAAGTGACTAACAATTTTTGTGTCTCTGTCCGAGACAATGCTTCTTGGTAGGCCGTGAAGTCTCACAACTTCCTTGGAAAATAGATTTGCAAATTGTGTTGGATCACTAGTCTTCTAGCATGGGATAAAGTCTGCCATATTTGAAAATCTATCCACCACCACAAATATGGAATCAAATCCTCTTTGCATTCATGGCAGTCCCAACACAAAATCCATGCTTATTTCATCCCAAGGCCTCTCTCGTATTGGCAATGGTTGATACAACCCAGTGTTCTGTCTTTTTCCTTTTGCATGTTGGAATATTCTACATCTGTTCACAAACTTTATCACTTATGTTATCATACTTGGCCAATAGTATGAATTGCTCAACTGTTCAAACATTTTATCTTGGCTGAAATGTTCAGCCAATCCTCCATTATGATTTTCCTTCAAAAGGTTATCCCTCATTAAGAATTTTGGTATGCACAATTGATTTCCCTTGAACAACAGTCCTTCTTGAATCATATACTTTGTCCATTGGCTCCTGTCTCTCAGCACAGGATTTTCACATGCTTCATATGCTTCCTTGAAATCTACATCATCACAATACATGTCCTTAAGGTGTTCAAACCCCAAGGTCTTCACTTGAAATTCCTGTAGAATCAAACATCTCATTCTTAATGCATCAAAAACTTTGTTAGCATTCCCAACAATATGTTTTATGAAAAAAGTAAATTTTTTCATAAACTCAACCCACTTTGCATGCCTTTGATTCAATTTTTCCTATCTATTTATGAATTGTAAATCTTGGTTATCGCTATACAAGACAAATTCCTATGGGACAAGGTAATGTCTCCACTTCTTCAAGGATTGAATTATGGCATAAAAATCCTTATCATACGTGGAGTATTTTATCTTGGTCACATTCAACTTTTCATTGAAATAGGCAACAAGTCTATTATCTTGACTCAAAACTGCTCCAATTGCAACTCCACTTGCATCATATCTCACCTGAAATATTTTTCCAAAATCCGGCAAGACCAGAATTGGTCGTTCTATTATTTTCTCCTTCAATATATTGAAGCTCCTTTCGACCTCCTCTATCCATTTAAAATACTTGTGCTTCTTCTTCACCGTATCCATCATTGATGCACAAATTCCACTAAATTCTCTTATGAACTTCCTATAGAAACTTGCTAGTCCATGGAAGCTCCTTACCTCAAACATAATTTTTGGTGATGACCATTCTTTGATTGATTTCACCTTCTCTAGATCCATCTTCATTTCATTTGAAGAGATCACAAAACCCAAGTAAATGAGTTATGTCTTCATAAAAGAGGACTTCTTTAGATTTATCAACAACTTCTCCTGATGTAGTCTCCTTATCAGGTGCCTCAAATGCTCCTCTTTAGTCTTGCTAAAGATCATTATATCATCCAGATATACAACCACAAACTTGCCAATGAAATCTTTCAGTATTTGATTCATCAACGTCATAGAAGTACTCAGGACATTTGTTAAGCCAAATGGAATAACAAGCCACTCATAAAAACCTTCATTTGTCTTAAAAGTTGTCTTCTGCTCATCACCTTATCTCATTCTAATATGGTGATATCCACTTTTCAAATCTATTTTAGAAACGAAATTTGCTCCACTTAAATAGTCCATTAAATCATCCATTCTTGGTAAAGGAAATCTATACCTGATCATGATCTTGTTAATGGCTCTTGAGTCTATACACATTCTCCATCCTCCATCCTTCTTTGGACTCAACACAATTGGTACTGTGTATGGACTCAAGCTCTCTCTGACCAAAACCTTGTCTAAAAATTCCTGGACTTGGTTCTTCACTTCCTCATTCTCTCAAGGTGTCATTCTATATGCTTCTTTGTTTGGCAAACTTTCTCCTGGTATCAAGTCAATATGGTGGTTGATACTTCTAATGGGTGGCAGTGAGTTAGGCAGCTCATCCACCACTATGTCAACAAAATTATCCAACAACTCTTGAAATTATTCAAGCAAATCATCCATTGAAGTAATTGTAAGGATAACTCTGGATTTCCTCACCATAGCGAACTGCATCTCTTGTTCTTTCTTGACTTCTTTCATGAGATCCTTCCCACTCATGAGAAGTATGCTTGTGTTGGCTTCCTCATTCACTTTCTTGTCCTATATTGGCAACAACATGTGTGTTCTACCATTCTTCTCCAAGGTGTATGTATTCTTCCTCACAGTATGAATGACATTCATGTCAAACTGCCATGGTCTTCCCAACAAAATATGGCATACATCCATGGGAATTACACCACATAGAATTTCATCTGTATATCATCCTATCTTAAATTCAACCAAGAATGGTTTAGTAACCACTACCTAGTGTCGTTTCTGCAACCATGAGACTTTGTATGGCTTCAGATGGGCAATTGTCTCCAACTCCATCTCCGTGGATACTAAATTATCAGTGCTCCCACTATCGATTATCACCTTGCATACTCTCTCTTTATTCTTGCAAGCTGGTCTGAAGAGATTGTTCCACTACACTGGATTTTCAATTTCTGCCTCTGGTTTTAAGAGAACCTTCCTCAGCATCAGTGATCTTCCATCCTCTTCTCCTTCTACTTCAAAATTCCCTCTATGTGCTTCCGAAATGTGAGCTTCACCTCCTCCTTATTTATTTTTCTCGGGACACTCCCAAGACATGTGCCCTATATTTCCATGGGCATAACATCTTACTTCTCCTCCTCCTCTTCTTCCTCTTCCTCTAGAAGAACTTCTCCCACCACCCTGGCTTCCTCGGTAACTTCCTCCTCTTTCCAAGTGACTGTGTGGTTTCTCAACCCTGTCCTTAGACTTATGTGACTTGTCATGGGTAACTCTCTTACTTTTGTTTGGGGTTGGGCTTTTACCTCTTCGTCGCTGGATTTTTTTTCTAGCCAACTTCTCCTCTGCCTTCAATGCAAACTGATAAGCATCCTCCAATGTCCTTACTGAAATCATGTTGATCTCATCCTGGATTTCATATCTCAGGCCATTTATATATCTAGAAAATTTTTCTTCATCTCTCTCCCTTTGTCCAGTTTTGATGTTCAGTCTGTATAACTCCTCTATGTACTCCTTAACTGTCATCCCCTTCTGTCTCAGGTTCTGTATCTTCCTGAACAGATTGATTTGATAATATTTTGGCATGAAATTAGCCTCCAACTTAGCTACCATTCTATCCAAATTCTTTATCTTATGTTTTCCTTTGATTTTCCTCTCAGCTTGCAGTTCATCCCACCATAGCATTGCATGTCCTTTTAGCCTGGTGACAACTTGTTTCACATTTTTCTCTTCATCGATCTCTTCATAGTCAAAATGTTTGTCCATGGATCTTACCCAATATAGCAGCTCTTCAACATTCAAATTTCCCTCATACATTCAGACCTCTATCTTGGATCTGTCTCCCAATCTAGAAACTGATCTCAGCAAGCGTTCTTCAGAAACATCCTCTCCTGCAATTTCTTCAAATTCTACTTCTTCACTCTCTGCATCGCTGATGTCTCCAGCATCAAGTGCTTGTCTCTATGCTGCCTCCATCGCCTCTAATCTTGCATGAAGTTCTTGCATCTCCCTTTCTATAACCTAATTAACTAAAGGTGGTTCCACTCATTTCCTTGGTGGCATTGTTTTGACTGTCTATCACACACATAGTACAACTCTAAGTTCTTTTTGTCTCCTTTTCTTTTGTTGTTTTCTGCAAGAAAAACTTCGCTCTGATACCACTTATTGGAGATCCCCTTCCTTCCTAAGGGATACGCAACCTCCTGGGCAATATCTTCGATTCTGGAGTCTGGTGACTCACTAAAGTCTTATTGGTCTCATTCCGTGTTAAACGCAGTTCCCATCGGCTCCCTATGCAGGCTTCTCGGCACCCGCAACATTCCTTTTCGTGCTCTATGAAAACCTTAGAGTATCATGCATTAGCACCTTTTCTCTCATCCCCTCCTCTGATGTGACATTGGGCGATGACCACGCGATTGTGGGTGCAGACACAAGCAGTTTTAATTCAAACTACCTTTGTGCCTGCAATTCTCCTTGAGCCTCCACATGTCTCCCTGGTGAAATGGTATGGATTGCGACCCGCCATCAAATTTTTAAAGTCCACGCAACTCATGTACCAAAAATGCGAGATGACCATTGATATCACTATCTTGACGGTGCTTCTAGATGGTCTACTGAGATCTCTTCCTTGGAATCAATAGTCTGGACCTCCCTCTCTTCGATTGATGACTGTGATCGATTCAGAATTCCAGACTTTGAAATTTTCAAATCTCGAACCTTGGTTTCCTTTGTAGAGAAATCTTCTGGAGTGGAATATCTGCTGACACTTGTCCCCTTCAATCAATGGCTTCAATCTATGTGGTTCTCTAGACTTCGAGGTTTTGAAATATTGAACCTCCCCTTCTTCCATACTCCAATATTCTGGAGCGGGTGATCTACAGACACCTGTCCTCACAATCAATGGTTCAGCTTCTACCTTGGGTGTTTGACCTTTCAACCCAGCTCAATGGTCCTGAGACCCTCCTATTGATCATCAATCGAGATCTCTTTCGGGTTTTGGACTTCAGAGATTTCAAATATCAAACTTCACCCTTTCCCCAATGACTTTGTCCGAAGGCCATAATCCACTTACGCGTGTTCACCTTGGATCAATGACTGAGGTTTACTTCGGTTCTTTACCAAGAGTGCACAGATTCATGCCACGTCTCCCCTGAATTTGATGACTATAGATCACTTCAGGACTTTACTCGGAGTTCTTAGATCTTCTCCACATCTCCTCCATATCTGATGGCTCAGATTCACTTTGGGTCTTCAGGATTCGGCGATCTCAGTTCTCAAATTGAAAATCCCATGACAAATTTCCCAGAGCTCACGATCTGCTGACAAGTGTCTACTGACATATCAAAGGCTCTCGGCTCTTTGGCTCTTTGGGATTCGAGTGTTTCAACGCCTCACCTTGTCCTCCCTATAGATCTCATGACCCATCGACACATACCCCTATGGATCTAATGGTCCAGCTTTTCTTCTGCTCTTTGACTCTTCACTCTTCATGAATTTCAAGTTTCAAACTTGCTTCCTCCCGATCTCACGATATCTAACGTTCCAGATTCGCTTGATCGATCCAACGACTGAAATTTCACTTTGAGAATCTAGAATTATGAACTTCGGGAAGTTCAAGTCTCAAAACTTGGTGGGTTATTTCTCCTGTGTGTGTGAAGCATTAAAGCTTGTGCACCTTGTCTTGAATCAAACAATTGTTTATCCTTCGCATTGTGATCCAATGACCATTGTTGCTCCTCCTCCCGAGCTTCTGATTTCTTTTGACTTAGAAAATTTTCTAAGTCTTCAAAGGTCTCTACCTTTGAACCTCTTGCGAGTCCATCTCTTGGAGTTTGAATGCACTTCTGGAAATCGTTATCTCTCCTAAGCTTAGCCTTCATGAAGGTTTTGATTTCCCACACACTCCTTGCGTTTTGGGGATTTTGATAACTCAGGTTCGAGGATTTATGAAAAAAAAATATTCCCTCCCTCCTGGCATTCTCCTTTCTCTCAGTGCACACCTTGCAACCGATTCTTACACAAGAGTTGAATTCCTGCGGATGATTGTGCACACTTTGCAATAGTCACTTTGCAGTCCTTGCGAAGGGAAAGTTTCGTGCTATCTCTTCTGATATTTGGAACCGAAACAGATCCCATCAACGCACTCCTTGCATTCTGTGTGCACACCTTGCACCACTTCAATCATAAGAGAAACAATTGAAACTTATCCTAACATTCACAGTTCCATCTACTCATAATGAAATTCATTCATTCATTCATGAAACACAATAACATGGAATTGCAAACAATTTCCACACCATGCATTGGGTCAATTTTCCTCTGTTATATTCAAAAGTGAAAATGGCTACAACTATAATCAAAACAAAAACTGAAAAATTAGAAATATCCTACTAACTTGCACCTAGCCTCATTTGGGCGTACATAACCTCTATTTATCTCAGAGGGTTCTTAGGGTTCCCCCCGACTACTTGTCTACTCCAAAACCTAACCTAACGACTATCTTAGATCAGTCACATTCCAAAGAAGGAGTGGAAACTACCACTTCGCTCACAATTGTTCAAGCATCCTTCAAATATTTTCCTAGCGCTGAGTTTAGGCGTGCTTCAAAATCGTTGAGTTCAGACATGCTTTATAATATTCACCGAGACTGCCAGCATTGAGATTCCGAAAATATTCCCATACGCTGAGTGGTCCTACTCCGCGTGCTTGCAAACGATTCTCCTGCATCATATGCCATCATGATACCATGGACCTCTCGAACTAGGTAATCGTTAACCTACAATTCGATCCATGACAAGAGTTCTAGGGGACTGTGATAGGGACTTTGCCACACCTCTCCCTCAATGTCCGGTTTTTCTGTGCATGTCCCCTTTACTCCTTATGTGAGTCAGAATAGAAAGCATCGTCAACCTGCATCTATTGACAAAACAATGTCAATGATCCATACAAAAAATCATACTATAATCAATCATATCTCACATATTCATAAAATAAAATACTCAAACAAAATAAAATCCACTCCCTGACTCAATCTAGAGTCCAAGGAGGTCCATTGATGACATCGACATCCATAATTTGTCAAGTGTCCTGAACACTTAAGTAAACTCATCAATAGCATCTATTAATACATACATATCAAATAAGTCACAACACGTCATCATCATCATCATCATCATCATGTACAATCCATAATCAAAACCAAATCACAAGGTACAATAACCGGATCACTTGCACACAAGTGTCCTCAAATAATAAGTCGATAAAAGTGTGATCAGTAGAGCGATATGTTACATACAACCCCTCTTGCTTTAAAATTCATCCCCAATTATGTATAGTATATAAATGAAAGAAATAAAAGTATCTGACATAGATCTATATGTCTAATCTTGCAAGATACCAGATATATAAAATATGTAGAACAGGAATAAAATGCTAGAAATGGCAGAATAACAGTAAAATATCCAGCATAATCTTCACAATACACAGAAATGATATACGAAATAGCAATAGAAAAGCACTTTGATTCAGAAAGCAATGTTCACAGGCCTCTTCGAGGGGGAAACCTCCAGTCGAGCAGTGCTTTGTTACAATAATCTCCAAGCTAGGGTTCTCATACCCTCGCCTCTTATTTATACTA
>JASDQU010257644.1:2478-12616 GCA_032191745.1 Picea mariana | reverse complement strand
ATACATCTGTCCGTTCTATCGGGACTTGGTGGTAGCCAGACTTCATATCAATCTTACTGAAGTATTTGGCCCCCATGAGTTGATCAATGAGGTCAGCGATTCAGGGAATCGGGTATCAGTTTCTGACTATGATTTTATTTAGATCCCGATAATCAATGCAAAGTTGCCAGGTTCCATCTTTCTTCTATACCAACACGATTGGGCTCCCGCAAGGTGATGAGCTAGGACGGATGTGCCCCTTGTGGAAAAATTCTTGGATCTATCACTTGATCTCCTCATTCTCTAATAGAGAGCGATGATAGACTAGCCCATTGGGCAGCGGTGCGTCGGGGGTCAGATCGATGGGGTGCTTGACCTGGCAGTGCAAAGGTACCCCGATAGGTGAGGAGAAGATATCAGAGTATTCTTCCATGACCTTATCTACTTGCTTCTGCTGTGTGGAGAGGTCGGCCGCAGAGATCCTGGGTGTGGCTGTGATTTTTCTCTCATTATGAGAGCGGATCACAAAGAAGACAAGCTTCCCCATCTGAGAGATGACCTTCCTGCATTTCTTAGCAGAGATCAAGGAAATAGCACTAGGTGGGATAGCCTCAGGTATCCTGTACAATTTCTTGTTCAAAGTAATAATAACACTACGAGGCCTAGACTCATATACAACATGATGTTTCCATAAATAAGGTTGGCCCAAAAGAACATCACAAACTTTGAGAGGAGCAACATCACACAATACCTCATCTTTGAAAGGCTTGATGCCATATGACAGTCGACGTTGTTGGCTGACGTGAAGATTGCTTCCTTGGCGGAGCCATCCAATGGTGTAGGGTTGTGGGTGCGTCGTTGTCGGCAGGGCCAGCCGCTTGACGACCTTTGCTGAGATGAGGTTCTTTTGGCTACCACTATCAATAATGAAGTGCAGTGGGGTGCCTTTTACCCACATCTGGGAATGGAAGAGGCGCTCTCCTTCTTCTGGATCATCTGATTTTGTCTTGAGAATTATTGTAATAGAGCATTTCTCTGCTGGAGGTTTCCCCCTCAAAGAGGAAAGTTAACCTTTCTCTCATTTCAATAAAGGTTGATTTTTGGTGTGTTATTCTCTATATTTTTTTGTTGCGTTGGTAATTTTTTTGATATTTGTGTTTCTTCTCAATACATCATAACCAAGTGCATAACATGGTTGACCACAACCATGGTTTAACATGATGATTTCTTATCTTGATCATGGTTGACAAAGGTTGAGAATGGATGAATATGGTTGACCATGACCTTGGTTGAACCATGACCATGGTTGATATATGGCTGACCTTGATGATTCCATTCATTGACCATGGCCATGGTTTACCATGACAATGCAAATGGTTGACCAAATGTCTAGTTGATAATGTATGATGGTTGGCCATGACCATGGTTGAGTAAGGCTGACCATGGTTGTCCATGGTTTCTCATGACCATATTTTGACATTAGTTTACTATGTTAAGATACGTATGGTTAAAGATGGTGATTATGTAAAACCATGGTTCATCACAGTACAACATTGGGATGATTTGATCACAATGTGATGTTAGTTCGTCATAGTGACAAATTGGTAGATATTCAACATAGTTTGACATTGGGGAATGTTCATCACGGTGTGACATTCAGAGATATTCGTCACCATGTGACATTAGGAAATGTTTGTGAGAATTATGACGCTGGAAAACGTTTGTAACAATGAGATGAGAGGATATGGTTGACATATTGTGATGTTTGGAATTGTTTGTCACAATGCGATGTCTAAAGATGTTCAACACATTGTGACATAGGTAAGTGATTGTGACAATGCGAGGGGAGGGGAATGTTGTTCATATTGTGACATTGGAAAATTTTCATTACAATGTGAAAAAGATAAAATTTCATCACAAAATTAGGTTTGGTCATGAGAATCACATTACGAGGTTTGTGTAAGGAATTTCTAGGTTATATCTTAAAGCGTTTAGTAATAAAGGGTTTAATCTTATTGTATTTATTCATATTGATGTTTCAAAATTAAGATCCATTTATTGGGGGTTATGTTCATCACAAATGTACAAGGTTGGTTAATGTTCGACACATTATGGAAAGATAGGAACTTTGAATTGAAGCGATGTATTATAGGGAAGAAAAATTAGAATCATACTTATTCTAAGGACATTGGTAGAAAGTCATATTTTACTTTGCAGATGATGATTTATAATTTTCCTAAGGACATTCATAGAAAATCAACTTCATCTTTGCAGATAACGAATTATACTTGTTATAAGGACATTGATAGAAAATCATTTAATAATTTATATGTGTTTTAAATACATTGATAGCAAATCATATTGAACTTTGGAGATTGTTGGCACAGGGGCAGACCCAGGGTTCAATGATTCAACAACACACAAAAAAACCCTAAATACTGGCCCTTTCGAAAACACCTGCAAAGTAGATGTAGTCTCACTCGAAGTAGCAATACGGGGTTGCAGGACACATGTGTCTACAACCAAAGGAAATGCAAAGTGAATCCAGGACAACAACACACAACAATCTAGATATTCTTTACCACTATTATGCCTACTTCATGTGGTTATATCTCTGATCTAACACAACAACACAATAAAAGTATAAAAAATAACAAATAACACAACATCAATCACATAGAGCAACAAGATATATGTGGTTCACCCTCTCCGTAGGGCTACGTCCACATAACTATGTTTCTTGATATGTTAGATGGAAACATAGAGTTCTATCTACACACTTAGCTGCAGATCTCTTTCTCTGTTGCTCTTTCTCTCCCCTCCCTGTGCACCTAGCTGAAGGGTTGATCTTTCCACCCAGATGAAGATCCAAAATACAAGAATGCTCTTACAACCCAATACTTCTCTCACATGCCAACAATAATCACAATCCTTGACCAACCCTCCCGACTCTTTTTGGCCTTTATTTATACATTAAAATGACTCTTAGACAACCTTAGACTAAAGCCTAAGTTTCAAAACCCTAAATTCCAAAACCCTAGGTGTTGAAACCCTAGGTCCCACACAACCTGTATCTTAAGGGCTACGCCAGCCTGTTCTTCCTTCTTTCTCGCAAAGTGCTCCAAAGCATCCGTTGGTGCTTTTTCCGCTTCCTGAGTTGTCCACAATCCATCTTCTTTGTTGATTTTTCTTCCCTAATATTCTCTTTCAACGGATTGTTTTCCCTCACTTTGCCTTTTTTTTGCTTCTTTGACTACTTCGACCCATTCTCGGTTTGTGTGCCTTCTACGCTCTTCGTACTTCATCTTTCCTCTTCCTTCATCTTTGATTTATTCCTTACTCCATAACCAAGGGCCAACAGAGATGATCATTTATAATTGTTCTAGCGATATTGATAGGAAGTCTACTTTATTTATAGTTTGTAGATGAATATTTCTACATGTTCTAATAACATTGATAACAAATCAACATGATTTATACTTTGCAAATAATGTTTTATACTCATTCTAATGACATTGATAGAAAATCAACTTGAATTTTGTAGATGACAATTTATTTTTGTTATAAGGACATTTAAGTACACTACACATGGATCATATATTGTATAAATTGGACCATAATACAAACTATGACCATTAAAGATCCACATATGAAACATTTATTATGTTAAGATTATCCTATGAAAATTCTTGACAATTTTATAATTGTTCAAATTTGTTTGTAAATCAACTAATCTATGAGACTTTGAAACGATTTTTGATTAAATTTAATAATTATGTAAAATTTTAAAAAGAGAATGGAGAGAAATGGAATTGACATCTATTTGAATTATAAAAAAGACATTGACTTTTATGTTTATAAAATAAATCTAAAAATATATATATTATACAATTATTTGTAACTTGTAATTTTAGAATATATATATATATATATATATATATATATATATATATATAATTTGTACCTTGTGGTATGGGTAAGATCCATTTATTGGGGTTCCATTCTTTCATACATTTTTCAGTTTTCTTTTTATATATTAGTTCTAGTTGTGTTGTGTTGTTAATGTCATTGAACCTTTCAACATTTTTTTTAATTGTAAAAACCTTACATTGTCTTTTAAGTTTATATATATATATATATATATATATAAGAAAATTAAGAAAATAAAACCGAAAGTTAGCAATGCCATGAGGGTACAATTGTGCAACAACTATAAAAAGTCTATTTAATTTACTCTTTATGTCCATGACACACACAAAACAAATCTATGTCAACGCCAAGCATTTCAAAAATATATTGTAGTTGCAAGAATGATGCATTTATCTTTGAAAAAAAGTGTAGTGTGTTGTCAAAGAGGTGGCAATCTACCCTAGTTGTGCTTCATATCATGTTTTGTAAAAGAGTAAAGGATTCCTTGTGTTGATATAAAGACCAACAAAATTTTGAAACATGTTTGTTCTCCACAACCCAGGTTGAGAAAAGATAAAAAATGATTAAATTTTGTATGTATAATCAACACAAAATGAAGAAAAGTGGTATATAGATATGAAAAGTAAAATATTGAAAACAATGATCTAATAATAATAATAATAGTTGAAATCATGAACATGTGGGGTAAATAATATTACTTATAAAATTAATTATGATTTACATGGTTTTAAACCAATCATATTTTTTTTTTGTTTTTTTATAATAAATTACAATAAAAAAACTAATGATTTGTTGAAAGAATAGAAGTCATTCAAAATAAGACAATTTACAGTAGACTCAAGGATTTAACAATTACGCCATATGATTCAGAAGACCATATAATTAAAGTATAATCCATGTCACATAAAGTTGTGTTAGTTGAGATTACTTGATTTAGAGATAAAGCTTATGTCCTCAACTTGGGAATTTGGAACTCGAAGTTTGGGAAATGGGAACTCGAAGCTTTGTTGTAATATTATGTAATGCTATTGTAAATCATTTAATTCTCCCTCATCAAAGTCAATACAAATTTATATAAAAACAAGTGTTGCATGGTAGTGTAGTCCATGCCAGGTTGGAATGGGAATAAATACATTGATATGGTAGGACAGAGGGAGAAATAGAAGCCCAAAATAGCAGAGACACATGGGAAGTATCTTGAAGTAAATTTGGTATCCATGTAGAGGATGACTCATGCCAGTGTGTCACATGCCAGCCATAAGACATTGGGCTGGTAGATGACCCCAAAAAAAATCCCAAATTAGTTAATCATAATATTATATTAATATGTGGTTAATATGCAAACGAGGATGTCGATCCTACTACATCTTTTATAGATGTAATAGTCATGTTTAAGTTTTTTCCTGGGGCGTGTATAGTTCAAATATGGGACTTAGAAAATTTATGTTTCAATGACTTGAAATAAAGGTTCCTGGAAAAAAGGACCAGGAATCACACACATTAAACATTCAAATATAATAAGCACACTTTCTTGACATCCAGCATAGTTAAATAAAAAAAATTAGCATTATGAAAGCAGCCCACAAGACACTGTCGAAATTAGTTTTCTTTGAAATTTATCAAAACTTAATAATGTTTGTCACATATTTCTGTAATCTGTTACATATTTCTGGAAATTTAAATGTGTTTGTCATATAGACTGGGATTGGGTCTCCCGAGGACCATAAAATAAATAAGTACAAGAAATAGGGCTGTAGAAAGAAGAAGTGCAGGATGGTAGAGATGAAAAGAAGAAATTGGAGGTTATGAGACTTTGGTTAGATATTTCTATTTAAAGAGGTAGAATAACTGGATTGATAAAGAAAGCAAGATGTGATCAGTATGGACTTACTATGAAGCTGATGCCTTTTTGTTGCTCTCGTCGATGCCCACTAGAATTGTTCCAGCCGGTTGTTTCCCTTCATCGATGAGCTTGTCCATTCTCCTTTGGAGCCATTCTTCAATGTAGCTTCTCATGGGGGAGACATTGATTTCATCCTAGATTTATATGTTGAAAAGATCATTTTCTAATCTCCTTATATCCATAGAAATACTATGCAGTGCATGTTCAATTTATTCTATGTGCGTTGAATAGTCCACTAGCCAGTTATCGACGTCGTCTTCACCATATTCAAGGATGTTTCAAAACTTTTCTAAAGACAACCCATTTAAAATATCAACTTGTTCATCGAAGTCTTGCTTGGTTAAGGGAAAGGATTTGAGGATTAAATTTGGGTCTTGAACCTTGTTGGTACTTCCAGCTAAATTTATTTGGGTCAGGTTTCTGAATAATTCTTCTTTCTTTGATATGGCTTGTTCACATGATTCGACAATGAGCTGCAGGTTCTTAACTTTCTCTTTCCATCATGCTTTTAATTGTTTGATCTAGTTTGGGGAGGGGAGATCCTCTTGTCTTCTTTTCAGATATGAGATGTTGATGACATGGTTGGAAAAAGGGATCATCGTCTATACATAGAAACGTTCTTCATTTTTTAAATTCATCTGCAAATGTTCGTGCAAATAATTTTCCATCGTTCGAAAGGAAAATATATTTTGTGATGTTTCCCATGCTTCAGTAATTAGCTGCATTCTTTTCTTGATATTCTTCTCTACATATCCTCTACAATATGTGAGGAGGATGGAGGATCCTTTTAAATTGGCCAGAGGGGTGGAAGACATATTTTTTGATAAAGGACTAGCAAACATTGGGGTAGGAATCAAATCCTCCTCCAATTCCTTGATTCAGTCATTCAGTCTGGCATTCTCCGCTTCAATTCCACCAATGGAATCATTAAGATAATCTGTGGTTGCACGATGAAATTGGGAGGTTTGGGATGGATGAATTTCCCAAGGTTAATCTCTGAACAAGATTTAATTTTCTTATTTGTTACATCTCTCTTTTCAATAATTAAATTTTTATATTGGTTGTCAAAATAGCGCTCTAGAATACGAAGAATTCATCTTCATCAAAAATGTCAGTCTCATCTATCTCCATTGTCGAACTATGGTGCATCACGTCTGCGGTAGGATCAAATTTGTGGAACAGGTCATCCACATAAGTTTCAAGTGGCATCTCCTCACTTTCAGTTTAGGGCTCTTCCACCTACCCTACAATGCTTTTTCTCCTCTTCGTCACGGGAATCTTGTGAGAACTATGAATTGTTCTGTGAAGACAGTTATTGTATCCTACTCCATTTGAATATTTTTTGGTTGATTTCTTAATGGGGTGGGTCATTGAAGCGATGATTCATGATGTCGTGCTCTTGGGAGTGTTGGTCAAGGAATGGACACTCTTCTCACCGGAGACTTTTCCCTATTGTTTGTACAATTTAGTTGTGTTTTACAATGTCTCTACATCTCAATCATCGGGAGAAGGAGTTTTTTCATCACTGTCTTTGTCTTCAATCAGGCATATATGGACAAAATAGATATTAAAACCAACTAATAGTAAATGTTCTCGAAAAATCCCATTAGGGTCGAACCCTCTTATCCTTTCAACATATTTTAGGTTCAATTTCTTGAAATGGCCTGCGAATTCGTCAATCTTGTTGACATTTCTAAACACGAAGTCCTCGACTTTCCACGAAAAAAGAATGAACTATTTTTTTCTCTTTCCATGGAAAAAATGCAACCAATAGTTATATTGCCTTGCTATTTATGTAATAAACATGTTTTATGTGATGTGACAAGGAAGGAAAGAAGGATTTTCCTTGGAGCCAAAGATCATTATTACACTGTAATTTTCCTTTCGTTCAAGTGTACCCTTCATGTCCAAAAACTTGGTTTCCTGTCTAGACATCCAGGGAGCATCCTTTCCTAACAATAAATCTTTGAAAACCAAGACAAGGTCATTAAAAACCACACAAAAAAAATGGGAGGCCTTGTGCCTCCACAAGTCCTGGTACCATAATGTTACTGGGTCAAATTCATAATTTATTTTCTTGGACAGATACTGTTTTGGAAACATGCAGCAATGTGCTATCGCGAAAATCAAGTAGGATGAGATATAAATTTATTCTCTTATTTAAATCATGACATTTGGGAATAGATTTCAATGGAAATTAGCTTCCCTCAATAAAAAATGGATTGTTCCTTGACTGTGAAGTAAAAAATAAAAAGAACTATGCGGGAAAGTCTTGTCATGGATTCTTGTCCCATTATTCTTCTAAACAGACAAGAAATTTCCCATAATGGATTTCTAAAGGAACTGACCTACAACTTTGTGATATCTTTAGGAACTGTTGTCAGGTCTTAGAGGAACTCGGGTAAGAGGTCCAACCTATTATCATGTTTTTATAGGAACCACTTGCAGTCTTGTCCTCTGAAGTTCAATGTTGGCTCCGAAAATCTTAACATATTGCGGAAGACCTAAGGTGACAAAGAAACATGATAATGTTCGTGCAGTGGAATAATTCTTTGGCTTGAAATATATTTTTCAGTGCACCAAGAGACCACCTCCTTACAGTCAAAAACCTCAGGGATGCAACCTGCACGAGCGATTCCAGAGGTCCAAATCACTTTGTTTTGGGTGGAACAGAATGAATAGTAAGACTATGTGATGGACCACTGGAATTTCTGGTCCTCATGTCCAAAGATATTCGTTGTATCTCCACATAACTATTGTTGATATGCTGCCATAAGTTTAAGAGAACATTCATTTTCTCCAGACGATGCTTGAAATGAAGAGTTGGAAGGGATAATATAACCCTCCGCAAATATTGGACCATTGCATGTGAAAGGGAGATCTTCTCAAGCCTTTCTCTCATTAACGACAATCTCGACGGTTGTTGCATGATGTGTTGTTAGCATTAAAGACTAGTAATTGCATACCTAGAAGTGCGAAGATAGCAGGTACAACAAAGAGAAATTAACGATTGGAGATTTTGTGAATACACCAAATCGATGACCCATGTTTGAGATGAAGAATCAAAAGGGATAATATAACTCTCGACAAATCTTTGTTTAATGTGTATTAACGGGAGATCTCCTAGAGTGTTTCACTCATTAATGACAATGTTGATAGTTCGTGCATGATGAGTTGTTATAATGAAAGGTTACTAATTTCATATCTAGAAAGAAGTACGAAGGTCGCGAGGATGGGAAATAGAAATTAAGGAGTGTCTAATTATCGAAAGTGGTTGAGAAAGCTTCAAAATAGGGTAACAAGGTACAACCATTAGAGGTGAGTGCCTGAAGGTCAAATTGTATGTCTCAGAACATTTTGAGTGTAAAATACATAACACGGAAGAGGGCATGATGGGACAATCCAGAGGTCAATTTGTATATCGCAGAACTCCGGGTATTGTTTGCAGGCCACAGAACAATGGAAGCGCAATCGTGATCTTGCCTATCCGAGAACCCGCAATCGAAAAGTGGCTTATGTATGGAATAGGGAAATGGTATGCCGGACTTGTTTTCGCTAATATATTGAAATTTGTAATAGATATCACATTACCTAGCAAGATCTTTTCTGCATGTTTTTTGGCAAGTTCTGTAGCGATAATCAATGTGACTATCTCGTCGAGCCCTTTTCTTTTTAATGAAGGTCTGTATAGTTTTTGCATGATGAATTGTTATCATTAAACCTTAGTCATTTCATACTATAAAATAAGTGCGAAGGTGGTGGGCACAATAAACAGTGACTAAGAATTAGAGATTTTATGAACCCGCCAAATCGAGGATCCGCGAAAGAGATTCCTTGAAATGGGAAAGTATGGAAAGCAGTCGAACGAGCTTCAAACTAGGGTGAAAATAGTTCCCTAGGAGACGTGACTTCTCGAGGGTCAAATTGTATGTCTCAGAAATTTTGATTGCAAAATGTGTACCACAGAAGAGAGGAGTATGTGGGAGTTTGGCGATCAATTTGTATATGGAAAAATTGTGGGAGATCTCCTCAAGCCTTTCACTCATTAATTACACGTTTAAGGTTCCTACATGACGAAGTGTTAGCATGAAATATTACTAATTGCATATCTAGAAAGAAGTACGAAGTTGGCAGGGATAGGGAACAATGATTAAGGAATGGCTAATTATCGAAAGTAGTTGGTTGGGCTTCAAAATAGGAATACAAGATACAACTAGCAGAGGTGAGGGCCCGAGGGTCAAATTGTATCTCTCAAAAGTGTTGACCGTAGAATGTGTACCATGGAAGAGGGCATGATGGTGCATTCCTGTGGAAAAATTGTATATC